>ML263630.1:437-71734 GCA_005239495.1 Nicotiana undulata
CCTGAAATTCCACCATAATTTACAAAACAGAGCATTAGCCACATCATGCAATGATCTAAAGCCAATCCCACCTTCATCTGTTGGCATGCATAGGGTAGTCCATGATGCCCAATGCCTTGTGTTTCCTCCTATATCACTGCACCAAAAGAATTTAGCAAAGATTTTATGCAGCCTATTAATTACATTCTTAGGAGGATTTACAGCTGATAGCAGGTGGATTGGCATAGATTGTAGGACTTTAGCAATCATAACAGCTCTACCCCCAATGGATAATAGTTTGCCTTTTCTGGACTGTAGCTTGTCCATCACCTTTTTCATCAAGTCTTGATAGTAATCCATTTTTCTTCTTGCAAAAAAATAGGGCATCCTAAATAGGTAAAAGGAAAATCCTTATTCCCTATCCCTGTAATCCTCTCCACCTTCCTAATTACCTCCCCATTAGTTAGGTGATGCATATAGATGGCTGACTTAGCTTTATTAACCAGCTGACCTGATGCTGCTTCATAAGAATGTAGGACTTGCATAATTAGCCTCAGTGACCTTGGGTTAGAAGAGGAGAAAATTATAGTGTCATCTGCATATGCTAAGTGATTGATTTTTGGGCTCCACTTTGGCAGCCCAAAACCATGAAAGCTCCTGTTCTGATGCAAAGCATTGAGCCCTCTTGATAATGCTTCTGCTGCAAGTATGAATAGGGTTGGTGAGAGTGGGTCACCCTGCTTCACCCCCCTAGTTGACTTGAAAAACCCATGTGTCTGGCCATTAATAAGAATTGAGTACTAATTATTCCCAACCAGGTCAAAAATCAGCCCAATGAAACTTTCAGCAAAGCCTAGTTTCCTTAGCATTTTGGTTAAGAACAACCAGGACAATCTATCATATGCTTTGGACATGTCCAGCTTTATCACCACATTAGCTCCAAACCTAGTTCTCAATCTGATATCTGTTATGATTTCCTGGGTAAGTAATACATTTTCAGCTATACTTCTATCCTTCACAAATCCTGCTTGCTCTTCTGAGATTAGACTTGGCAACAATTCCACCATTCTTTCATGAATCACTGTGGAGAATATTTTGTTGACAAAGTTGCTAAGGCTAATTGGCCTCAAGTTTGCAAAAGTATTGATCTCCTTTTTCTTGGGTAATAACACCAAATTTGTGTGAGTCACATGCTTTGGTAGTTGCTGCCCACAGAAAAAGGTTCTAACCATAGCAACCACATCTTCTTCAATTATATCCCAACAAGTGTGATAAAATGCTCCTGTAAAACCATCTGGGCCACCTGCTGATTCTGCATTTAACCCCATCACTGCCTGTTTTACCTCTTCTGTTGTAGGCATAGCCATCAGCTTTTCATTCTGCTCCAAGCTAACCATAGAAGGCACATGGTTTAGAATACTAAAGTCAATAGGAATTACAGTCTTAGTGAACTGTTCTTTATAGAATTTTACAGCTTCTTCTGCAATCTTTTCTGTCTCCTCTATCCAATTATTCCCACTATCCTTTATCCTGGTCAGCTTTAGCCTTTTCCTTCTTCCGTTAACTTGTGCATGAAAGAATTTTGTGTTTCTGTCTCCATCTTTGAACCACATCATACCAGACTTTTGCTTCCAAAATTGTTCCTCAATTGCTAGATACTTAATCATCTCAGCCTGCACCTTTTGTAATCTGACTCTGTTCATCTGGGTTGGCCTTTCCTCAAACTGTCTCTCATGCATCAACACTAGTTCTTCCAAGCTGGCTATTTTCTGAAAAATATCACCATAAGTTGTTCTACTCCAGGTGGACAAGGCCCTCTTAACCTTCTTTAGTTTAAAGTTAAACAATGTAAAAGGATTAGCCATGAAATCAGCACTCCAATTCTCCCTAACCACACCTCTGAATGTTTCATGTTTTGTCCAGAAGTTGAGGAATTTAAAAGGTTTGATAATTGGGGATGCTTCTATGTCACACTTCAACAACATAGGGCAATGATCAGACCCTATCTTGGAGAGGTGTGTGACTTCCAGTCCTGGGAATGTGGCTTGTAATTCTGCATTCCCAAAGCACTTATCCAACCTTTTAAAAATGCATTCTTCCTCTGATCTACCATTCCACCATGTATAGATACTTCCCTTGAATCCCAAATCAATTAGGTTAGATGTGTTCATGCAATGCCTGAAATCATCTACCTCATTGATGTGCACAGGTAATCCACCATATTTCTCTTCTTCATCCCAGATGACATTGAAGTCACCCCCCACTAGCCATGGTGTAGTCATGTCCCTGGACATTGCATATAGTGAATCCCATAGTTCAATCCTCTCAATTGCATCACATTTAGCATATATTAAAGTCAATATAAGTTCAATGTGAGTTTCTGTATGGTATAGCTTTAAAGTCATCTGTTGCACCATGTCATACACAATTGTTACCTCAAACACATTATCAATAAAAGCCCATATTTTATTAGATACATTTGCAACACCTTGGCCCAAGCCTATCCTTCTTCTGTACCTTTCCAATTTATTTTCTGCTGCATTGGTTCCATTATGCAAATAAACTCAAAGTGCTTCTGTCTATGCATTGTAATCAGCCTCTCAAATGCTTGCTTTGTGTTGACTGATCTAACATTCCAAATAAGTGCATCCATTATTGATTTTTGGATTTAGTTATTGTCCCTCTTGTTTGTACCCCCCTTGGTGGAATTGTAGGGCCTTCTTTGTTGTTTCTTTTTCTCCCTTTTGCTTCTGATTTAGCTCCTTCAATGTGTCTGGGTGAGAGATCTCCCTGCCTGGCCACATTCAAGAAGTTTTGAACTGAAGATTCCTCATCCAGATCCCTCCCTATTTGTTCTGCATTCTCCTCCCCCTCCTTAGTATTATCTACAACTTGCACTAGTTCTTCAGTTGTATGGACAATGGCAACAGGCTGTTGTGGTTCTTGTTGCTGTGTCACCTGGAATGGCTTTGAAGTACTAGTGTCATCAATTCCTTTTTGTTTTGTAGCTTCCTTGGTTGATTTATCCCCCTTGTTGACATCTCCATCTATTGCCTCTACTTGGCTTGGTACCCCTGGTTCTATATTCTGAAAATCTGGTACTTTGTCAACCATACTTTCCTTTTCCTTATCTTGTGTATTGCCTTGATTAGCAACTGTAGTATCCTTTACCTTGGCAGCAGTACTTTCCTCTTCTAGAGTTTCTACATCATCTTCTTCATCACTTGGCAATATATCTTGTATCTCTCCTTCCCCTGAATCTACTTCTCTTTGATGCACCCACATTCTACCTCCTTGCCAGTTTGTCATGTCCTTGCTTCTGACTTGGTCATAGTCTGGGTCTGCTACTTGTTCATTAGCTTCATTTTGTACTAGTTGTAAGTTGATTGCAGTGTCTTGTGTTGGTACCTCTTGGGCAGAAGTATTAGTAAAAACCATATTTCCTTGAAAAGTTCTCTAAACCCATTGTTGTGTAGATTCTCTTAACTGTTGGTCTGAAAAATTACCTTTTATAACTGCATCCCCGGGCTGTTTTCCTTCATTTAATACCCCTTGTTTGGTTTTAGGAGTTGCTGAGTTGAGGCTCTTACCATGTGTTTGTTGATTTCCTTTTTGACCTTTGTTTCCTTTCTCTTTTGCAAGAGATTTGAGAGTTGGTGTTGTTGCATTCAAACTGGTTCCAGCATATCCTTGATTCTGTACACTGGCATTCTCTACCAGTACTATCTGATTGTTTTCTTGTGCATTTGAATTATCTTCCTCCAGTAGTGCAAATTGGTTTGTAATATTAAGTTGTTGAGGCTCACCTGTAGCCTGTTTTTTTGCTGGTACTAGTTCATTACCAGCAGCTTCCCTTACAGTAACTTGCTTACCCCTATGCATATTTCTGTTGTCCCTAACCTCTTTCCACTGTTGGTGTGGATTTCCCACTACTTTCCCACTTGATAGAATCATTATAGGGCCATTGTTGTTATTATTATTAGCATTGTGAGGCTCGACCTCCTTACCTTTGTTGGTTGCATCCTGTTTTGTATTATTAGCCATGAGTTCTGGATGTAATTTCCAGCACTCCATCATATCATGGCCTTGTAGCCTACATTCCTTGCAATACTTAGGTAGGTAGTCATACTTTATGTTGATCCATTTTGTTCTGATTTGTCGTGTAATGTCATGCCTTATGTTCATCCTTATCTTCTTTGGAAGGTCTGCCAGTAGGTCAACTAACACCTTCACACGAGCACAACTTGGTCTTGTCTTGTTTATAGTAGCTAAATCCAGGTGCAGTGGTTTACCTACTGCTGATGCTAAAGAGAACAATACCTCTTTAACAAAAAAGGTAGGTAGTAAATCTGGAAAAGAAATCCAAGCCATTACTTTTGAGGTTTCTTCTCAAGGTTTAAATTTAGAATCATATATCAATGTCCTCATCTGGAATTCTTTTCCATGTTTATCCTTCACATAGTAAACTATCTTTGAAGTGAATTCAATAAAGTCTTGCCACAAAGATAGTCTTATCAATAGGTGACGATCACGTAGATAACCAATGTTGCATTCACCCTTTATTCCGCATTGAATGGGAATAATCCTACGTAACTCACTAAGTTCAGGCCAACCATATGAAAACTTACATACGACTGCATATTGCAAACCTTCCAGCACGTTCATACGATAAACTTCTGATTCCATGAATTCAATTAAAGGTTCACCTTGTAATTACGAAGCTCGCCTAATAGGAATTGGATCCACAACAGTAATTCTTTCATTAACAGCATCAGTTTTTGACGCAGGCTTCACAGCCTTGGCATAATCCATGGCCTGGGGTGCGGTGTTTGGGTTCACTGGGGGCTGGGTTATGATGGGTGGGGTCGCAGAGGTCAGCCCAGCCACTGGTGGTGGCTGGCCGTCGGAAGTTGTGGCCATTATTGGCCGAAAAATCAGAAAAATTGAACTTTCTCTCTCTAAAAACGAAATTCTAGAGAGAAGGCAGAGAGCGCTTCAAATTACGTAGGTTGAAGTACTACTATTGTTACTATCCTTGTTAACTGTGAGTGTTAGGGTTTTTTCTCTTGTCCTGTCGATTGTACCATATCGTATTCTGCTAAGTCATTCAATTGCTTGCTATGCCCTGCGTGAATCCTAATTTAAGCTTCTGATTTTGCCTAATGTGTGTCTATGCCATTTAAATCAGTACTGTTTTGACATTTTGAATCCTTGACTGATTGTGATTAGTACTCTGCTGATTCTTTTACACAATGTTCTCTATTGATTCCGAATACTTCCTTAAATACGTGATACTTTCCCTAATTGGTGCTAATTTCCTATAATGTGAACCTCACTCGAGGATTTCTTGTTGATTTTCAGAATTCCCTACCTTATTTCTATGAATAATTCTGTCAAATTAATTCACACATTCTTTCCTTAATTAGAGTATTCTGAACTTAGCCCCTATTACATGTTTTATACTTTGTTGAAATTTATTTCCTTATGTGTTACCATCAGTCTATATGATTTCCTTTCCTTATGTTATCATTGTTTGTATCCGTTTGAATACTGACTCCTTAATTAAAGGGATTACTGATATTAATGTGATTCTAATTGATGTGAACTTCCATAATTTTGCTGAAATATCAGTTGTTACCTTATTTTCTGCCTATTTTCAAAACTATAAGTACCTTTACTCTTTCATTAAGCTACAGACAAACTAACCGGTTCAATACCTCTCTCTCTCTCTCACAATTAAAACTTTCTGCTCTCTTCCCTCTTCTTTGTGCTACTTGTTACTATTCTAGTTAGCCAGCTGCAAGCCAAGTCTAACTATTGTGCTCTCCTCTACTTTGTGTTTACTGTCTTCACTTCACTAGTATGTTCTAATTCAAATTTCAGTTCTCAAATCAACATGTTTCTATTGCTTCTTCAATTCATTGTGCTTCTGATATGCTTCTATGTACTATTTCATTGTTCAACATATAATTAAAATCTCTACTTCATCTAGTATGTTAAGCTATGCTTTATGAACTTAAAACCTGCTTCAATGTATTCTACTCTACTCCTATGTTTGTACATTAGTTTTGATTAGGGCATACTCTAATGTAATGACCCGACCGGTCGTTTTGAGCTCTAGCGCGTCGTTCAGCAGTTTGAGGTCATGAGCAGCTTCATTTCAGGTATTATGACTCGTAGGCGTGGTCGGAGTTAACTTTCGGGAAGTTTGGAGTCAAATTGGAAAGAAAATTCTCATTTCATAAGCCTTAAGTTGGAAGAATCGACTAAGACAGGAATTTGGAGTAAACGACCTTGGAATCAGGATCTGAAGGTTCCAGCAGGTTTGTATGATGATTTCCGACTGGGGAGTATGTCTGGATCGAGTTTTGGATAACTCGGGAGCGTTTCGGCGTATATTGTGGAAGTTAGCATTTTAGAAGGAATTTCATAAGTCTAGGTTGAAGTGCATTTCGGTATTATTGATGTCCGTTTGGGATTCCGATCTTGGAAACAGCTTCGTATGATGATTCTGTAGTTTGGAGCGCGATCGGAAGTGAATTCGGATGTCCGTAGGTTATTTTGAAGTCATTTGGCTAAAGATAGAAATTTGAAGGTTTTTGAGAAATCTGACCGGAAGTGAAAATTTTGATATCGCGGTCAGAATGCAATTCCAGAAGGTTGAGAAGGTCTGTAGTGTCGAATATGACTTGTGTGCAAAATTTGGGGTCAATCGGACGTGATTTGATAGGTTTCGGCATCATATGTGGAAGTTTGAAATTTCAAAGTTCATAAAGTTGAATTTGAGTGCATTTCGTGATTTCGGTGTTGTTTGATGTGATTTGAGGCCTCGAGCAAGTCCGTGAGATGTTATGGGACTGAGTCGTGTGATTGGATGTGGTTCCGGGGGCCCCAGGTGTGTTTCGGGATTAATTCGGATCATTTCCCTCATGTTTGTTGATGTTGTTTCTGGTGTTATGGGGGTTCATTGCTATCGCAGCCCTGGTTATGCGATCGCGAAGAAGAAAAAATTGAAGGGCAAGATTTTAGCTTATGCGATCGCAGGAGTTGGTGTGCGATCGCGAAGAAGACCTGAGGGCTGGCTTGTGCGAACGCAGTGTGAAGCCTGCGATCACGAAGGAGGAAAATGGGAAGCAGTTTGGAATGGCTTGTGCGATCGCGGAGGTGTAGAGTGCGATCGCGTAGTGTAGAGAATTAGGGAAGCATGGTTTGGCCTATGGGAAAGCGGTGGCCTTTATGCGATCACATATGAGGATCGCCTGGGCAGTGTTGTGTTTTAAACGGGATTTTTGGCCATTTCTTCATTATTTCATTTGGTGTGGGCGATTTTGAGGAGCTTCAAGAGGGGATTTTCATCAAGCATCACTAGGTAAGTGATTCCTTCCCATTCCTAAGTTAAATATGTGATCTTACATGGAATTTGGAGAAAAACCTAGAACTTTGTATTTTGGATTTTTACCACGAATTCGAGCATGGAAATTTGAGTAAATTGTATATTTGAGTTAGTAAGTCATGGGTAGAGTTTATCTTCGAGAAATTTCGGAATCCAGGCACGTGGGCATTTTTGTCAATACTTTGAGCGAAAATGAGAATTTATATAATTGGAATTGTTAACAAGTATTAGAGTATATTTTCATTGGTTTGCCGTTATTTGGATAGTTTTGGGGTGTTGTGCATCAATTGGAGTCGTCGGAAGGGCTTGTGAGCCGGTTATGGAGTTTCGAAGCGAGGTAAGTCTCCTTTATAACTTTGTGAGGGGGAATTGTCCCTATAGGTGAACTAATTGATTGTGTGCTACTATTTGCAGGGGCTACGTACGTACGAGGTGATGGGAGTCCATGTGTATTTGCTAATATTGCCATGTCCGAGTAGTCTAGGACCCACTAGCATGACTTACTTGTCGTATTCGTGATCTTGTCAAGGATATTAGCATGTCAATATAATCGAATTAGTAAATGAATCCTTAATAAGGCCAGAGTTTACTTTTTCTTACATAAATCGAGAGGAGAATGGATTTTTTCTGGTATAATTGTGTTCTGAATAAATTGGTAATATTTATAACCTTATCAAACTGGTCAAATGAATTTCCGACATAATTTAAATACTATTTTCATGTTCATTACAAGGAGAATTCTATCACTTCATTGAATAGCTAATTTTCCTGATAAAAATGTGGTTTATTGGTGTGAATATGTGTAACTATGGGTGCCTGAGTCGCATGAACGATTCGCGAGCAGGATAAACCTTATTATTTATGTATAACTGCGTCGCATGATCGATTCACGAGCAGGGCAGATAGATGCATCTATGGTTCGAGTCGTTCGACCCTCGGCAGTGCACATTTTATTATTTTTGGTCCGCGTCGTTCGACCCTCGGCATATCTCGCGCATGATAAATGCTGCGTACTTTCCTGTGATTTATACATGTTTATTGTCCTGGAAACTATAAATTGTCAACTTAAATGACGAGGTGTTAAAGTGTTAAATGTAAGAAGAATTGATATTCCTTATCCTTGATATTTATTAAATTGCCTATGATATTCATGCTTAGTGTCTCGCTCGATTATGTTAAATTGACCTTTAGAAAGTGTCAACTTCGACCTCTCGTCACTAATTCTCTGAGGTTAGGTGGTATGTTACTGAGTACACATTGTTTTCGTACTCATGCTACACTTGCTGTGCATTTTTATTGCTAAGGTACTTTCACAGCGATGTGGCCGGCTTGGAGGCTTAGGTGAGCTGCATCATCCGGAGGCGACCCTCAGCCGACAGAGTTTCCCTCATATTGTATTTATTTTCATTTTAAATTCCTTGTCCAATTTGTATTTCGGACAAGCTTTGTAGTGTTTGTGAAATTCTTAGAATTTGCTCATGCACTTGTGACATCGAGTTCTGGGATGTGTTTGGGATGTATTTTATAAAAATGAAACATTAAAATGTCGTATTTACTTAGCGGAATTTATTCAGTTATTATGTAATAAAGTGAAAGGTAATGATTTCAAAAATGCTAAAACATGAAATTTAATTTAACCATTTAATGATTGGCTTGCCTGACAGTGGTGTCCGGCGACATCACGACCTTATGGATTTTTGGTTGTGACATCTACTGCCTTAAGTTGTTTGATGCTGTTATGTTTAGTCTAATCCTACACTATGCTATACCCCAATTCCATGAACCCCTTAAGAGCTTCTATTTTGTACCTCTTTGTACTTCTGCCTGTTATATGTTCACTACTCTGTACCTTTATGTGTCCCCAATCCCTCACTACCTTGTTTGTGGTTATTAAATTTGCCTTGGTATGTTGTTCTGATCCTAAAATGTGAATGTATTCATTCTGATTGCCTTACTCTTTTCAAACTGTTTTACTGAATAAAGTCCTTTACAAAAACTCTTTTTAAAAACCAGTTTTTCTTGTGTAAAACTATTTCCTTACTCAAAGCTTTCAAAACTATGTCAAGCGCTCTCACTTTACTCCTAGATCCTTAGGTTCTTCCCCCTTTGTGTGAGCATTGCTTTGGGATCCTTGAGCTCCCTCTTAACTTTGACACACTAAGGTTGGCCCTTCCACACTGCACTTACTCTACTATGGCTATGAAATCTGGGTGTGAGCACTGTCCGGGATCCCTTGAGGTCCTTAGGGAACTTTGACACACCCGGATTATGAGAAAGGATGTGAAACACCACCTGACATTGAGGATATGGAGATATGGGCCTATACTGCAGGCTCCCTATAGATAACTTCTTATTTTTCTTATTTCGACTATGTAATTCATGCTCAATGGTCTGTAATAATTATTTGTAAACAACTCTGGGGTTGGATAGTGAAAAGGGAGGGTAATATGTATGTTGTAGTGTAATCAAGGGTAGAAACCATGCTTCAGGTTTACTTTCTTCTGTGTGCAATAGACTACATGTTTAGGCATAAGACACAAAGCATGCCATGCATTATGTAACGACCCGACCGGTCGTTTTGCGTATTAGGATCCCGTTCTCTTAAATGAAACCTTCCACAACGGCTATTCGTGCTTTATGACTTGCCGGGATGGGTGGTTCGGAATTCGGGAGTGGTTTGAGTGGTTTAGGAACACATGGTTCTTTAAGGTTGGCCTATTTGGCCATGTTTGGCTTCGATAAAATTTTTGAGCAAACGACCTCGGAATCGAGTTCTGATAGCTCCAGCGCTCCATATGATGATTTTGGACTTGGGCATATGTTCGGCTCGGGTTTTTGATGACCCGGGAGCATTTCAGCGCCCGAAATGGAAATCAGGATTTCCTTATGTTAGAAATTTAGTTTGGGACGTGATTTTATGATATCGGGGTCCGAACGGAATTTCGAGACCGGGAATAGTTCCGTTATGTCATTTACGACTTGTTTGGAAAATTTGAAGTCATTTCGAGTAGTATAGGCCCGTTTGGTGCATTGAAGTGAATTCTAAAATCTTAAGTTCTGGTTTCCTTCTTCGCGATCGCAGAAGGTGGGTCGTGATCGCGGAGAAGGAATTTGGCTAGGCTACTGATTGTTCTTTGCGATTGCGGAAGGTTGGACTCCATGCCTTCGCGATCGCAGCCCCATCCTCGCGATCACATAGTGTCTAGTCAGGGCCAGGCATAGTTGTTTTTCGCGATCGCAGGACCTCTGCTGCGATCGCAGAGGTCTAGTCAGTTGGCCTTCGCGATCGCAAGGCCTTTGTCGCGATCGTAGTGAAGGAATTACTGGGCAGTTTTATTAAATACGGGACTTAGCCTATTTCCTCCATTTTCATCTTCCTCCTCAAGTCTTTAGAGAGATTTTCAAGAAACTTTCCACCATTGTTATTGAGGTAAGTAAATTCCATGGTTTTACTAAGTTTCAACATCATTTCCTAGCTAATTCTCTCTTCTAAATCATCAATTCTTGAAATTTGGTAGTAAATTAGGGCTTATGGGAGAATTAGTGAATTATCCATTCTAAGCCATGAATTAATGTATAAATCACGTAATTATGATCCTTAGGCTTCAGGTAAGTGAGTCCTTCGAGAATTTTCGAAATCCGAGTGCGTGGGCCCGGGGTTGAAATTCTAAAATCCTTCAAGAATGCATAATTTTTGGTTTATTGGTTGATTATTCTTCTTTTGAACTTAAATTGATTGAATTACGCTATTTTTGGCTAGTTGCGAGCCGTCGAGGGTAGATTTTGGAGATTTGGGCGCATCCTTGATCCGAGGGGTGATTTTGTCACGTGGTGAGTCTCCTTTCCAACCTCGTAAGGGGGAAATGTACCCATAGGTTCCTTATTTAATATGTGTACATGTTGTGGGGGCCGCGTACGTACCAAGTGATGAGAGTCCGTACGTGGCGACTATATTGCTATATCGGGTAGCTTTAGGACTCACGAGCATGCCTGTATGTGGCTTATTTGTACCTTGTATGTACTGTAAGTTGTGATTGTTGTTGAGATGACATGGAAAGGAGAAATATTATGATTTCAATCCCAGTTGGCTACAGTGGTATTGGCACGGTCCTGTTGGGTTCACTGTTGAGTCGGTACACATATAAACCTATATTTATGAATATGCATTTATCATTATCGAGTCAGCACATGAGTCGCAGGTAAGATTCTCGATCGTGGGTAGCTTATCATTATCAAGTCAGCACACGAGTCGCAGGTAAGATTCGCGATCGTGGGTAGCTTATCATTATCGAGTCAGCACACGAGTAACAGGTAAGATTCGCGATCGTGGGTAGCTTATCATTATCGAGTCAGCACACGAGTTGCAGGTAAGATTTGTGATCATGGGTAGATTATCATTATCGAGTCAGCATACGAGTCATAGGTTAGATTCGCGATCGTGGGTAGCTTATCATTATCGAGTCAGCACACGAGTTGCAGGTAAGATTTGTGATCATGGGTAGATTATCATTATCGAGTCAGCATACGAGTCATAGGTTAGATTCGCGATCGTGGGTAGCTTATCATTATCGAGTCAGCACACGAGTCGCAAGTAAGATTTGCGATCGTGGGGAGCTTATCATTATCGAGTCCGCACACGAGTCGCAGGTAAGATTCGCGATCGTGGGTAGCTTATGACCTCAGTTCTTTTGACCACCCTTGTGACTCCGGTCGGTTGTCTTGTTCTGGTATGGTATTATCACTTGAGTCTGAGTCGCACATAGTGGGATTGACACGTATTGTGTAAATGGAGGTTTGGCACTTGCAGTTCATTTTCAGCTGTTACTTGGATTACATTATTTGCTTATGTACTTGTTGATTTCTGCTTCACATGCCTACTACTTGAGCCATATCTCTTTTTATATTATATTGCTGGACCTTTGTGGGTATCTAGTCGACCTCTCATCACTATTCCTTCGAGTTTAGACGGGATACTCACTGGGTACAAATTTATTTATGTACTCATGATGCACCTCTTCTTCTTCTGTACTTGATTGTACAGGTTCGTAGGCTGGTACATCTTATTATCAGGTCGGTGCTAGATACTGATTTGTGTGATTAGACTTCATGGTGAGCTGCTCTTCCTAGCGACCTCCTAGCAGCACCCTGAAGTTCCTTTGTTAATTTTCCCGTCTATTTCATCTAGACTGTGGATTTGTATATATATGTATCTTGTATATTCTGCTAGTTGCCCGTGACACTCGTGACACTAGTTCCTGGCACACACATAGTGTATATTTTGGGTTTTGGGGTGTATATCCGTGCATATGCTTTATTTTGGGCATATATTGTTATGATTTTATTTTCATATCAAGCTATTATCATGTTTAATTGTTTAAAACTTGTAAATATTGACTTATTTAATCACATGGGAAGGGTTACACCTAGTGTAGTTCATATTCGCTTGCCTAACCCCGTTGTTGGGCGCCATCGCAACCTAAATTAGGATTTGGGTCGTGACAACGTGGTATCAGAGCCTTAGCTTCAAGTAGTCTCACGAGTCACAGGCAGACCCAGTAGAGTCTTGCGGATCGGTACGGAGACGTCTGTACTTATCTTCAGAAGGCTATAGGGTGTTAAGAAACTTCTCTTTGTTCATATCCTATCGTGCAACCGATGATGTACTCAAATTTTATCTTCTACTCTCTCATAGATGGTGAGGAAATGTGTTTCTCATGATCCTGATCCGGGAGAGGCTCCTACACCCGCCGCTCGAGGCCGTGGTAGGGGCAAGGGTAGGGCACATGCCCGAGGCAGGGGACGAGGGACGAGGGCGTCCCAGAGCTGTACCAGTTGCACCACTTGAGGACCCTATTATCGAGAAGCGGGATGAGTTGCCTCCCGTTGCTCCTGCTCCGGCGGACTTTATGACGGCGCCAGGCTTCCAGGAGGTCATGGGCCGTATGTTGAGATTCATGGACACCATATCCCAGGCAGGCGTACTTTCAGCAGATCTTGCCACTTCCCAGGCGGGAGGGGGAGTTCAGACCCCTACCGCTCAGGCCACCAGACAGGCAGCAACATATCAGACTCTGGGTACACCGTGGGTGGAGTTCAGCCTATAGTAGCACAACCAGATCCTAGGCCAGTTGCAGAGGGAGGCTAGCAGATGATTCTAGATAGATGGACCCGGCTTCTCCCTCCAGTCTTCGGGGGTGAGCAGGGCGAAGATGCCCAGGATTTCATTGACAGGTGCAGGGACAGACTGCAAAGTATGAGGATATTTGTGTCGTACGGGGTAGACTTCACTACATTTCAGCTTGAGGGTCGAGCTCGCCGCTGGTGTCAATCATATGTTCTTAGCAGGCCAGCAGATTCTTCTTCTGTCACATGGAGCCAGTTTACTCAGCTATTTCTGGATAGATACCTTCCACCGTCTGAGAGGGAGGTGCTTCGGGGTCAGTTTGAGTGGTTAGAGTAGGGGCAGATGTTCGTGACGGATTATGAGGCAAGGTTTTCAGAGTTATCCCACCATGCTCTCATGATATTGCCCACTGATGCCGAGAGGGTGCGGCGGTTCGTGGCAGGCTTACACCCAGGTATCAGGACCTCTATGGATAGAGAGGTAGATATGGGTATCCTATACCAGCTTCTAGTCGAGATAGCTCGACGGATTGAGGGTTACCGACTGAGGAGCAGGAAGCAGGGTCAGCAGGGTCAGCAGGACAAGAGGGTCAGTTTCTCAGGTGACTTCAGGGGCGCTCCAGCTAGGGGCAGGGGTCAGTTCGGAGGCGATCAGTTCAGTAGGCCTTCATATACAGCACCTCCACCACCTCCCAGGGGTGTTCCAGCGAGGCCTCAGTTTGGTGTCATGCCAGAGCGCTCCTACCGTCATCCAGCCATCCACAGTTCCTCCAGTGGTTACTCCAGCCGTCAGAGATCCTCCGGTTCCTATTTCAGTGCTGTGTCAGGTGATTCTCATCGCACTCCGGCCATTCGGGACTCTTACTCCACAGGACAGTAGGATATGTCACATTTGAGATGCTACGTGTGTGGGGACTTAGTCCACGTGAGGAGGGATTGCCCCCACTATCAGGGCAAGGCCGTGCAGCAGAGTCACCAACCTATGATTTTAGCACCAGCAGTTCGACCACCTAGGGGTGGGGGTCAGGTTGGCAGGGGTCGTCCTAGAGGGGGAGGCCAGTCAGGAGGGGGTCAGTCAACTCTAGCTCGTTCTAGGGGAGCTCAGTCTTCAGGTGCTACAGCCAGATTCTATGTTATTCTGGCTAGATCATACGCAGTGGCCTCATACACCGTGATTACAGGTATTATTTCAGTCTGTGGTAGGGAGGCTTCAGTGTTATTTGATCCAGGGTCTACATACTCATATGTTTCCGCATTATTTTCTCATTTTCTGGATGTTCCTCGTGAGTCCTTGCGTTCTCCTTTGTATATGTCCACTCTTGTGGGCGATTCTGTGGTAGTAGAACGGGTCTACCGATCTTGTGTGATTAACTTCTATGGGCTTGAGACCAGAGCCGACCTGTTATTGCTGGATATGGTTTATTTCGAGGTTATTTTGGGCATGGATTGGCTATCTCCTTATCATGCTGTGTTGGATTGCCATGCAAAGACAGTTATATTAGCCATGCCTGAGTCACCGAGGTTAGAGTGGAGGGGTTCTTCAGTTAGTGCATTCAGTCGGGTCATTTCCTATATGAAGGCTCAGCACATGGTCGAGAATTGTTGCTTAGCCTACCTTGCTTTTGTGCGGGATACCACCGCCGAGTATCCTACCATTGATTCAGTTCCTGTTGTTCGAGAGTTCTCAGATATGTTTCCTTCAGATCTTCCAGGCATGCCTCCAGATCGAGATATAGATTTCTGTATTGATTTAGCTCTAGATACTCAGCCTATTTCCATTCCCCCTTATCGTATGGCTCCTAAAGAGCTAAAGGAGTTGAAGGAGCAGCTTGAGGAGTTGTTGCCCAAGGGGTTCATCAGGCCGAGTGTGTCACCGTGGGGTGCTCCAGTCTTATTTGTTAAGAAGAATGATGGGTCTATGAGTATGTGCATTGACTATCGTCAGTTGAATAAGGTGACCATCAAGAACAAGTATCCTCTGCCGCGCATTGATGATTTGTTTGACTAGCTGCAGAGTGCTCGGGTGTTTTCTAAGATTGATTTGAGATCGGGTTATCACTAGTTGAAGATTCGGGCTTCTAATGTTCCGAAGACTGCATTGCGCACAAGATATGGCCCTTATGAGTTTCTAGTGATGTCCTTCGGCTTGACTAATGCCCCAGCAGCATTTATGGACTTGATGAATAGGGTGTTCAGGCCGTTTATCGACTCATTCGTTATTGTTTTCATTGATGATATATTGATCTACTCACGGAGCCTTGGTGAGCATGAGCAGCATTTGAGAGTTGTGCTTCAGACCTTGCAAGAGCAGAAGCTATATGCTAAGTTCTCCAAGTGCGAGTTCTGCTTAGAGTCCGTAGCATTCTTGGGGCATGTGGTATCCGGAGAGGGTATCATGGTTGATCCGCAGAAGATTGAGGCCGTTTAGAGTTGGCCCCGTCCTACTTCAGCTTCAGAGATCAGGAGTTTTCTGGGTCTAGTAGGCTATTATCGACGGTTTGTGGAGGGATTCTCTTCTATTGCAGCTCCATTGACCAGATTGACTCAGAAGAATGCACCGTTTTGATGGTCCGATGAGTGTGAGGCGAGCTTTCAGAAGCTCAAGTCAGCATTGACCTCAGCACCAGTTCTATCATTGCCTTCTGAGTCTGGGATGTATACTGTATATTGTGACGCTTCATGCGTCGGGTTGGGATGTGTGTTGATCCAGGATGGCAGGGTTATTGCTTATGCTTCGCGCCAGCTGAAGGTTCATGAAAATAATTATCATGCGCATGACTTAGAGTTGGCGGCGATTGTTCATGCTTTGAAGATTTGGCGGCACTATTTGTATGGTGTGTCATGTGAGGTCTACACTGACCACCGCAGTTTGTAACATTTGTTTAAGTAGAGGGACCTTAATCTGAGGCAGCGAAGATGGCTTGAGTTGTTAAAAGACTATGATCTCACTATTTTGTATCACCCGGGCAAGGCGAATGTAGTAGCAGATGCTTTGAGCAGGAGGGAAGCGAGTATGGGTAGCTTGGCCTACATTGCAGCTAAGGAGAGACCTTTAGCCTTGGACATTCAGTCCTTGGCCAATCGCCTTGTGAGATTGGACCTTTCGGAGCCTCGTCGAGGTTTGGCTCATGTAGATGCTCAGTCTTCATTGTTGGGGGAGATTAAGGCTCGATGGTTTGATGATCCATGTCTTGTAGAGCTTCGAGATACGGTGGTCCAAGGTAGGGCCAAGGAGGTTACCTTGGGCGAGGCTGGTGATCTGAGACTCCAAGGCCGATTATGTGTTCCTGATATTGATGGACTGAGAGAGAGGATTCTAGTTGAGGCGCACAGTTCTCGGTATTCTGTTCATCCAGGAGCGACGAAGATGTATCGTGATTTGAAGGAGCATTACTGGTGGAGGTGGATGAAGAAGGATATAGTGCAGTATGTGGCTCGATGTCTCAATTGTCAGCAGGTCAAGTACGAGCACCAGAGGCTAGGAGGCTTGTTCCAGCAGATGCGCATTCCTGAGTGGAAATGAGAGCGCATCACTATGGACTTCGTGGTTGGGTTGCCTCAGACTTTGCGGAAGGTTGACGCGGTTTGGGTCATTGTGGATAGATTGACCAAATCGGCGCATTTCATTCCCGTGGCTACTACTTACACCACAGAGAGGCTGGCTCAGATTTATATTCGAGAAATAGTCCAGTTGCATGGTGTGCCGGTGTCTATTATATCAGATCAAGGTCCCCAGTTCACTTGGCACTTCTGGAGGGCTTTGCATAGGGAGATGGGCACTCAGATAGACCTCAGTTAAACATTTCACCCTCAGACTGATGGCCAGTCAGAGCGTACAGTTCAGATTTTGGAGGATATGCTCAGGGCTTGTGTGATTGATTTTGGCGGTCATGGGGACCAATTCTTGCCTTTGGCGGAGTTTGGATACAATAACAATTATCAGTCCAGCATCGAGATGGCTCCATTTGAGGCTTTATATGGTCGACGATGTCGTTTTCCTATCGGGTGGTTTGATCCTGGCGAGGCCAAGTTATATGGCACAAATCTGGTGAGAGATGCTTTCGATAGGGTGAATATCATTCAGGAGAGACTCCGCACGGCTCAGTCCATACAGAAGAGTTACGCAGATCAGCGGGCGCATGATGTAGCATTTATGGAGGGAGATAAGTTTATGCTGAAGGTTTCGCCGATGAAGTGTATCATGAGATTCAGGAGGAATGTCAAGTTGAGCCCCAGGTTTATAGGTCCATTCGAGGTGTTGAGGCGAGTCGGGGAGGTCGCTTATGGGCTTGCTTTACCTCCAGCCTTATCAGGAGTTCACCCGGTTTTCCACGTATCCAGGCTTCAGAGGTATCACGCCGACTTCTCCAACTTAGTTGATTACAGAACGATTCAGTTAGATGAGAAGTTGGGCTACGAGGAGGAGCCAGTAGCTATTATTTATAGACAGGACAACCAGTTAAGGTCCAAGAAAGTTTCTGCAGTTAAGGTTCAGTGGAGGGGCCAACCAGTTGATGAGGCGACTTGGGAGTCCGAGGAGGACATGCGGAGAAGATATCCACAGCTATTCAGCACTTCAGGTACAATTCTAGACCCGTTCGAGGACAAACGTTTGTATAAGAGGGGGAGAATGTAACGACCCGACCGGTCGTTTTGTGTATTAGGATCTCGTTCCCTTAAATAAAACCTTCCACAGCGGCTATTCGTGCTTTATGACTTGCGGGGACGGGTGGTTCGTGATTCGGGAGTGGTTTGAGTAGTTTAGGAACACTTGGTTCTTTAAGGTTGGCCTATTTTGCCAAGTTTGACTTCGGTCAACATTTTGAGCAAACGACCTCAGAATCGAGTTTTGACAGCTCCAGTAGCTTCATATGATGATTTCGCACTTGGGCGTATGTTCGGCTCGGTTTTTGATTACCAAGGAGCATTTTGGCGCCCGAAATAGAAATCAGGATTTCCTTATGTTTGAAATTTGGTTTGGGACGTGATTTTATGTTATCGGGGTCCGAATGGAATTCGGAGACCGAGAATAGTTCTGTTATGTCATTCTGAGTTTCGTTGTTTATTTTCACGTTCCGGAAGTTCGAGCGAGTCCGTATCATGAATACAGACTTGCCGATGCCTTTGGACGGGGTCCCGAAGGGCTCGGGTGAGTTTTGGACCGCCGGGAGCTAAGTTGGAAAACCCAGATTTTTGCTGTCTGGTTTCCTTCTTCGCGATCGCAGAAGGTGGGTCGCGATCGCGGAGAAGGAATTTGGCTGGGCTGCTGATTGTTCTTCGCGATTGCAGCTTCCTCTTCGCGCTCGCGGAAGGTTGGACTCCATGCCTTCGCGATCGCAGCCCCATCCTCGCGATCGCATAGTGTCTAGTCAGGGCCGGGCACAGTTGTTCTTCGCGATCGCAGGACCTCTGCCGCGATCGCAGAGGTCGGGCCAGTTGGCCTTTGTGATCGCAAGGCCTTTGTCGCGATCGCAGTGAAGGAATTACTGGGCAGTTTTATTAATACGGAACTTAGCCTATTTCCTCCATTTTCATCTTCCTCCTCAAGTCTTTAGAGAGCTTTTCAAGGAACTTTCCACCATTGTTATTGAGGTAAGTAAATTCCATGGTTTTACTAAGTTTCAACATCATTTCCTAGATAATTCTCTCTTCTGAATCATCAATTCTTGAAATTTGGTAGTAAATTAGGGCTTTTGGGAGAATTAGTGAATTATCCGTTCTAAGCCATGAATTCATGTATAAATCATGTAATTATGATCCTTAGGCTTCGGGTAAGTGATTCCTTCGAGAATTTTAAAAAACCGAGCGCGTGGGTCCGGGGTTGAAATTCCAAAATCCTTCAAGAATGCCTAATTTTGGGTTTATTGGTTGATTATTATTCTTTTGAATTTAAATTGATTGAATTATGCTTTTTTGGCTAGTTGCGAGCTGTCGAGTGTAGATTTGGGAGATTCGGGCGCATCCTTGATCCGAGGGGTGATTTCGTCACGAGGTGAGTCTCCTTTCCAACCTCGTAAGGGGGAAATGTCCCCATAGGTTCCTTATTTGTTATGTGTAAATGTTGTGGGGGCTGCGTACGTACCAAGTGACGAGAGTCCGTACGTGGCGACTATATTGCTATGTCGGGTAGCTTTAGGACTCACGAGCATGCCTCTATGTGCCTTATTTGTACCTTGTATGTATTGTAAGTTGTGATTGTTGTTGAGATGACATGGAAAGGTGAAATATTATGATTTCAATCCCAGTTGGCTACAGTGGTATTGGCACGGTCCTATTGGGTTCACTGTTGAGTCGGTACACATAAAAACATATATATATGAATATACATTTATCATTATCGAGTCAGCACACGAGTCGCAGGTAAGATTCTTGATTGTGGGTAGCTTATCTTTATCGAGTCAGCACACGAGTCGCAGGTAAGATTTGCGATCGTGGGTAGCTTATCATTATCGATTCAGCACACGAGTCGTAAGTAAGATTCATGATCGTGGGTAGCTTATCATTATCGAGTTACCACACGAGTCGCAGGTAAGATTCGCCATCGTGGGGAGCTTATCATTATCGAGTCACTACACGAGTCGCATGTAAGATTCGCGATCGTGGGTAGCTTATGACCTCAGTCCTTATGACCACCCTTATGACTCCGGCCGATTGTCTTGTTCTGGTATGGTATTATCACTTGAGTCTGAGTCGCACATAGTGAGATTGACATGTATTGTGTAAATGGAGGTTTGACACTTGCAATTCATTTTCAGTTGTTACTTGGATTACATTATTTGCTTAAGTACTTGTTGAATTCTGCTTCACATGCCTACTGCTTGAGCCATATCTCTTTTTATATTATATGGCTGGACCTTAGTGGGTATCTAGTCGACCTCTCGTCACTACTCCTTCGAGTTTAGACGGGATACTCACTGGGTACATATTTATTTATGTACTCATGCTGCACTTCTTCTTCTTCTGTACTTGATTGTACAGGTCCGGAGGCTGGTACATCTGATTATCAGGCCGGTGCTAGATACTGATTTGTGTGATTAGACTTCACGGTGAGCTGCTCTTCCTGGCGACCTCCTAGCAACACCCTGAAGTTCCTTTGTTATTTTCCCCATCTATTTCATCCAGACTGTGGATTTGTATATATATATATGTATCTTGTATATTCCGCTAGTTGCCCGTGACACTCGTGACACTAGTTCCTGGCACACACGTAGTGTATATTTTGGGTTTTGGGTTGTATATCTGCGCATATGCTTTATTTTGGCCATATATTGTTATGATTTTATTTTCATATCAAGCTATTATCATGTTTAATTGTTTAAAACTGGTAAATATTGACTTGTTTAATCACATGGGAAGTGTTACACCTAGTGTAATTCATATTGGCTTGCCTAACCTCGCCGTTGGGCGCCATCGCGACCTAAATTAGGATTTGGCTCGTGGAATATTAGATACTATATCCCCCTAGGACTCATATATATTATTTCATTCAGCATCTCATCATTACTACTATCACTTAGAAATCATGTCTCTAAGGTAAATAATAACGTAAAATAAATTGTCACAATGTGATTTTTCCCTATGTGAGCCTTACATGTCCTTCTACACATTTAAAAATCCTATTCCAGATAAATATGTTAACATAAGTTGTTATTCATGCAATCATGTCTCATTATGCTACGCCTACGCTGCACACTTAGAAATCCTGTTCTAAGGTAAACAACATTAAAACAAGCTGTCACTTCTGCCTATTCTGAAACTGTGCATAATGCTATGATTTCGGTGTGAATTTAGAAACCCCGCCTTAGTGATTTTGCATGTGCATCACTTTGCATTAGACATCATGTTCTAGGATCACACCCGCCTAATTACACTTGGCCTAATTACTGATGTATGAATGAAATATGAAACAGTCCACTTCGCTCTAACAACTGGTAACAAACTCATATGTATTCTGCAACACTTAGAACTGCATGCTCTTAGGTGTAAAAACCTTAAAAAATTTAACGCTCTTGATAACTGTTATATATGATCCCACACCTAGGCAAGCCTTAGGTAATCAACCTTAAACAAAACTGAAACTGTCCTTTGTGATTACTGTCTAACTATTAGCATGCTTAAAATTAGTAGGAAAAAACTGATTAGGACTTCCTCTCTGAGTTATGCAATAAATTTGTCTCTCTGTTGCTATCACTTAGATACCATGTTTTAGGATCTGAATTTAAACCAAGGTCTTAACTGTGTTTGAGTCATACTGATTGTGTTTATTATTTGTGGAGGTACTTGGGCCTTTCCTTTTTATGTGTTACCCCTATCTGCAGTCCTATTTGTTTTTCTATATGTCGCCTTAGTATTTTACCTTTAAAACCTGAAGGTCCAACTAGAGCCCCCTTTATAGGATAAAAGTCCTAAACTCCTCCGGGACTTATAGAAATAGACGGGTAACAACATACAATAGAGGTGGTGACCAACACTCGCTTTAGTTACCTTCACGGGATGGGAAAGCGTAGATATGGATATGATGACCGGTGCGCTAATACCACGTGTAGCCCTTCTTTGAAGAGTGTCATACCGGGTATTGCATTGATGTGATCCATATTATAATAAAAACCTAGGATACCCCTTACCCCCATTAACATGTTGGATTATAATCCTTTTCAAAAATCTATTAGCTATTAAACGTTTTCAAACTAGTAATGTGCGCTTAGGCTGTTAACATTTCAAATCCCCTACTATTTGGACATTAATTATTTACTTGCTAATTGTACAAATTCACAAAAGCTATTTGGCCGGTAACCACACTTGTGGATCCTGAGGGGTGCCTAACACCTTCTCCTTAGGATAATTTCAAGCCCTTACCATGTCTCTGATTATCAAACTTAGTTGTAAATGAACCTCAATAGGTTCTCTAACGAACCTCAAAATCATTAGGTGGCGACTCTTCAAAATATGCAAACCCCTTTCCAAAAGGAATGAGTTGTCCCGACAAATGTCAAAAACCCTTTTAACCGGCCCCGAAAGGAGTGGTCGAGGAAAAAGGGGCGCGACATATATATATACACGTGTGTGTATGTATGTATATGTATATAATTTAGGATAATAAATTAATCAAATATTATGTACATATATGTTTGTATATACATACACACATAGGATATTATATCCACATAAAAGTAATTTAAATCACACACACACACACACAACATATATATATATATATATATATATATATATATTAAATATTATTTATTTAAAAGCTATTTAAATAAATTGACTAAAACCGACTGACTTCGGTCAGTATTTTCATTAAATTAATTTTTAAGAAAATTTAAAATTAAAATACCGACCGGTTATAGTCGAAAATGTGTGGTCAGTCAAACACTAACTTAAATATATCGACCACAATTTCTCATCGAAGTCGATCGAAAAATCTTAATTTAGGCTTCCACAGACGTGTTTCTTCCCCATTGTTATCTCGTCTCTTTCTCGCACTCTTTCTTGCACCGCCGCGAACCCTTTTCAAATCCCACCCAAATCAACTCATCACTCCCTTCTCACCCAAAATCACCCCACCCCCTTTTCGCGCCACCATTACTTCTCCGCCACCACCGCTGCGCCACCACTACCACGTCACTCCCAAAATCGTACCCCTCTCCTCTCTTTGAAGGTTAATTATCTATATTTGTTCATTAAATTTATTT
The DNA here is from genome assembly GCA_005239495.1 of Nicotiana undulata. Taxonomy (NCBI): domain Eukaryota; kingdom Viridiplantae; phylum Streptophyta; class Magnoliopsida; order Solanales; family Solanaceae; genus Nicotiana; species Nicotiana undulata. Next base: position 23,631 of record ML263630.1, read on the forward strand.
AAATTATTTCAATTGTATAAACTAGAGTTTACAATTTGTGATTTTGGTAATATTTCAATTGATTTATAATTTAACGACCCGACCGGTTGTTTTGAGCTCTAGCGCGTCGTTCAGCGGTTGGAAGTCTTGAAAAACTTCATTTCAAGTATTATAAATTGTGCATATAGTCGAAATTGAAATTCAGGAAGATCGGAGTTCAATTGAAAGGAGAATATTCATTCTAGAAGCCTGAAGTTGGAAGAATCGACTCAGACTAGAATTTGGAGTAAATGACCTCGGAATCAGGATCTGAAGGTTCAATCAGGTTCGCATGGTGATTTTGGACTTGGGCGTATGTCCGGATCGGGATTTGGATAACCCGAGAGCGTTTCGGCGTATAATGTGGAAGTTAGCATTTTGAAGGAATTTCCTAAGTTTGGCTTGAAGCGCATTTCAGAGATATTGACATCCGTTTGGGATTCCGAGTTTGGGAATAGCTTCGTATGGTGAATCTGGAGTTCGGAGCGCGATCGGAAGTGAATTCAGATGTCCGGAGGTCAGTTTGAAGTCATTTGGCTAAAGATAGAAAATTGAAGGTTTTTTGAAGAATCCAACCGGAAGTGGAAAATTTGATATCGGGGTCGGGATGCGATTCCAGAAGTTAGAGCAGGTCCGTAATGTCAAATATGACTTGCGTGCGAAATTTGGGGTCAATCGGACATGATTTGATAGGTTTCAGCATCGAGTGTAGAAGTTTGAAATCCTAAGTTCTTAAAGATTTGGATTAGAGAGTGATTCGTCGTTTCGATATTGTTTGATGTGATTTGAGGCTTCGAGCAAGTCCGTGTTATGTTTTGGGACGGATTGGTGTAATTGGACGGGGTCCTGGGGGCCTCGGGTGGATTCCGGCTGGTTAACGGATCAAAAGTTGAAGTTGGAAAAGAGCAGAAGCTTCTGTCATCTGGTGCGACCGTGCATGCGAGGCTTTCGCCGTAGGTGCGGAGCCGCAGGTGCGAGTATTGACTGGCTGGGCTGATAGCGCAGGTGCGATGAAGTTTCCGCACCTGCGAATGCGCATATGCGGAGGAGAGGGTTGCAGGTGCAAGAGTTGTTGGGTTGAGTCAGAGCCGCACTTGCGATGGAATTTCCGCTGGTGCGGAGCCGTAGGAGCGGCTATTGGACCGCAAGTGCGAAAATGGCCTGGGCAGATTGTTTTTAAAACCGAGAATTGTTGGTCATTTCTTCACTTCTTCTTTGTTTTGGGCGATTTTGGAGGAGCTTCAAGAGAGGGTTTTCGTCAGGAATCATGAAGTAAGTAACTCCTTCATGTTTCTAAGTTAATACAAGATTATTACATGGATTTGAACATGAAATTTTGGGAAAATTAGGGGTTTTGAAGAAAAACCTAGAAATTTGGTAAAATTGGATTTTAGCCACGAGTTGAGCATGAATATTTGAGTAAATTGTATATTTGGATTAGTAAAGCTATGGGTAGGGTATATCCTCGAGAAATTTCGAAATCCGGGCGCGTGGGCCCGAGGGAATTTTGGTCAATTATTCGAGCGGAGTTGGGAATTTGTATAATTTGAATTGTTAACAAGTATTAGAGTATATTCTCATTGGTTTGCCGTTATTTGGCTAGTTCTGGAGTGTCACGGCCCAATTTCTAACGCAGGTCGCGATGGCGCCCAACGACGGGGTTAGGCAAGCCAATATGAATTACACTAGGTGTTACCCTTTCCATTTGATTAAACAAATCAATATTTACCAATTTTAAACAATTAAACACGATGATAGCTTGATATGAAAATAAAATCATAATACTACAAGGCCGAAATAAAGCATACGTATGCCTGTACAACCCAAAACCCAAAATATACACTACGTGTGTGCCAGGAACTAGTGTCACGAGTCTCATGGGCATACTAATGGAATATACAATCCCGGTGTCTGCATGAATAGACGGGAAACAAAAGTAAATGAAACTCCATGGTGCTGCTGGGGATTGCCAGAGGAAGCAGCTCACCGTGAAGTCAAGTCTGCTACAGTCACTATCAGGATCTGGTTTGAAAACCAGATGCACCAGCCTCAGAACATGTACAGTTAAGTACAGAAGTGCATCATGAGTACATATTAAAATAAATATGTACCTAGTGAGTATCCCGTCTAATCTCGAAGAAGTAGTGACGAGAGGTCGACTTGACACTCACTAAGGTCCAAAAACATGATATAACAAGGATAAAATAAAACAGTAGGCATGTAAGACAGTGAGTAGCAATTATGTAGAAAGCACAGAAATCCAAGAAGATACTAGAACAAAAACAATGGCCACTTCCTTCCCCAAAGATATCTCATACAAATAAAAATCCATGAAAACAATGTCAAGTAATCATGCGCACACAGGAATAAGACAACCGGCCGGAGTCATAAGGAAAAAATAGTTATGCACTGCCAGGGGGTCGACTAGCCCGTCCCAAAAGTGCATGCTTACCATAATCATATCTACGCACTGCCGAGGATTGATCGGCCCGTCCCAAAAGTGCGTCTTTCAATGTAACCATATCAATACATAGTACAACTTCGTCCATGCACTGCCGAGGATCGATAGGCTTGTCCCAAAAGTGCATCTTTCAATGTAACCATATCAATACATAGTACAACTTCGTCCATGCACTGCCGAGGATCGATAGGCTTGTCCCAAAAGTGCATCTTTCAATGTAACCATATCAATACATAGTACAACTTCGTCCATGCACTGCCGAGGATCGAACGGCCCGTACCAAGAGTGCATTCTTAATTATATCATCTCTGTGCACTGCCGGGGATCAACCGGCCCGTCCCAAAAGTGCACCTTTCAATCTGCTGTGGCGTACAACCCGCTCCCATAAGAGTGGGGGAAATCACACATCGCTCGCGGAATGTAAATTGCGAAGCGGTCACATGCACACACAATATCTTATAAAACTTACTTTCCATAACAAATTCCTTTCAATTCAACAATTCCCATAAAGCCTCAGAGGAACAATGCTATACAAACATGATATCATAGTACATATGGCGTCACAATGAATCATATAAAGCATTACAAGGAAGCATATAAGATATTACGAGGAAAAATATAAGGCATGATGTGGGCCTAACTACCCGGACATAACAATGATAGCCGCTACGTACGGACTTTCATCACTTGGTGCCTACGTAGCCCCCAAACAATTTACACATAGCATACACATCAACTATGGGGACAATTCCCTCTTACAAGGTTAGAAAGGAGACTCACCTCGTGCCGAATCTATCCTCGGACCACAATTGCTCCTGAAACTCCGAACTCTACACCTTAGGACTCGCAACTAGCCAAAAGGTGTACAATTAAATCAATGCATGCACAATGTGGGAAATTATCTTAGTTATTCAATAAAATCGCTATTCTTGAAGAATTTCCAAATTCCAACCCCGGTCCCGCATGTTCAAATTCCGAAAATTCTCTAAGGGATCACTCACCCATAGCCTAAGGATCATTAAGGTGTGATTTCTACTTGAATTCATGGCCTAAAACGAAAAATCACAAAATCCTCAAGAGCCCTAAAATTACTACCTAATTCCTTGAGTTTGGATAATTTAGTAGGGAATTTAACTAGGTTTGATGTTTGAACTAGTAAAACCATGGAATTTACTTACCTCAATAACAGTGGTGGAAGGTTCCTTGAAGAGCTCTTTATAGACTTGAGGAGGAAGATGAAAATGGAGGAAATAGGCTAAGTCCCGTATTTAATAAAACTGCCTAGGAATTCCTTCACTGTGATCGCGACAAGGGCCCTGCGATCGCGAAGGCCAACTGGCCAGACCTCTGTGATCGCGGCATAGGTCATGCAATCGCGAAGGCCAACTGTCCAGACCTCTGCGATCGCGGCAGAGGTCCTGCGACCGCGAAGAGTAACTGTGCTTGGCTTTATGCGATCGCGAGGATGGGGCTGCGATCGCCAAGACATGGAGTCCAGCCTTCCGCGATCGAGAAGAGGAAGCTGCGATCGCGAAGAACATTCACCAGCCCAGCCAAATTCCTTCTCCGCGATCGCGACCCACCTTCTGCGATCGTAGAGAAGGAAACCAGACAGCAAAAATCTGGTTTTTCCAACTTAGCTCACGGGGGCCCAAAACTCACCCGAGACCCTCGGGACCGTGTCCAAAAGCACCGGCAAGTCTGTATTCATGATACGGACTCGCTCGAAATTTTGGAACTCTAAAAATAACAACGAAACTCAGAATTCAACCCCAAAACCAAATTGAATCAAGCTTAAGAACTTAAGATTCTAGAATTCATTTCAATGCGCCGAACCGGCCTATACTACTCGTAATGATTTCAAATTTTGCAGACAAGTCATAAATGAAATAAACGAACTATTATCGGTATCTGAATTTCATTCGGACCTCGGTAACATAAAAACACGTTCCAAACCAAATTTTAATTTCTATGAAAATCCTCAAAACTTCATTAACTCTCAATTTTCCATTTTGATCCGAAACCCATAAAATCAAGTATGTTTCTTACCAAATTTCACAGATAACTTAAATAACACATATTGAACCTGTTCCGGGCTCCGGAACCATAATATGGGCCCGGCAGCACAGGTTTCACATCGAGGTTCATTTTTCATAAGCCTTTATTATTTTCAGAAAATAATTTTCTTTATCATTTCTCGGACTTGGGTCCTTAGAATTCAATTCCGGGCATACGCCCAAGTCCCATATTTTCCTACGGACCTTTCGGGACCGCCAGATCACGGATCCGGGTCTGTTTACCAAAAATGTTGACCAAAGTCAACTTTATTTAATTAATTATCATAAATTCAACTCCTTATCAAGTTTCCACATAAGGGCTTCCCGGCTACGCTCCCGGGTTGCGCACGCACATCAAGATGAGATGCTTTCGGGGCCTCGGAGCACAGTCATAATTAAATTTACATAAGATGACATTTTGGGTCATCACAATCTCCCCCTCTAAAACAAACGTTCGCCCTCGAACGGACATAGAATTGTACCTAAAGTGCTGAATAGCTGTGGATACCTGCTCCGCATGTCCTCCTCGGACTCCCAAGTCGCCTCATCGACTGGTTGGCCGCTCCACTGGACCTTTACGGCAGAAACTCTCTTAGACCTCAACTGGCAGTCCTGCCTATCAATAATAGCAATTGGCTTCTCCTCGAAGCCCAACTTCTCATCTAAATGAATAGTGCTGAAATCAATCACGTGAGAGAAATCGGCATGATATCTCTGGAACATGGATACATGAAAAACTGGATGAACTCATGATAAGGCGGGAGGTTAAGCGAGCTCATAAGCAACCTCCCTGACTCGCCTCAACACCTCGAAAGGGCCTATAAACCTGGGGGCCAGCTTGCCCTTCTTCCCGAATCTCATAACGCCCTTCATCGGCGAAACCTTCAACATAACCTTATCTCCCTCCATAAGTGCTACATCACACACCCGCTGATTTGTGTAACTCTTCTGTCTGGACTTGAGCCATGCAGAGTCTCTCCTGAATAATTTTCACCCTATCCAAAGCATCTCTCACCAGATTTGTACCATATAACTTGGCCTCGCCAGGCTTAAACCACCCGATAGGAGAACGACATCGCCGACCATATAACGCCTCAAATGGATCCATCTCGATGCTGGACTGATAACTGTTATTGTATGCAAACTCCGCCAAAGGCAAGAATTGGTCCCACTGACCGCCAAAATCAATCACACAAACCTTGAGCATATCCTCCAAAATCTGAAATGTACGCTCTCACTGGCCATCAGTCTGAGGGTGAAATGCTGAAATGAGGTCTATCTGAGTGCCCATCTCACTATGCAAAGCTCTCCAGAAGTGCAAAGTGAACTGAGGACCTCGATCTGATATAATAGACACTGGCACACCGTGCAGCCGGACTATCTCTCGAATGTAAATCTGCGCCAGCCTCTCTATAGTATAAGTAGTAGCCACAGGAACAAAATGCGGCGATTTGGTCAATCTATCAACAATGACCCAAACCGCGTCAACCTTCCGCAAAGTCTGAGGCAACCCAACCACGAAGTCCATGTGATGCACTCCCATTTTCACTCTGGAATGGGCATCTGCTGAAACAAGCCTCCTGGCCTCTGGTGCTCGTACTTGGCCTGCTGACAATTGAGACACCTAGCCACGCCAGTAGTGCTGCTTCAAATCACGATAACTCTTCGTCGCTCCTGGATGAACAGAATACCGAGAACTGTGCGCCTCTACTAGAATTCTCTTCCTAGTCCCTCAATATCAGGAACACATAAATGGCCCTGGAGCCTCAAAACACCATCCTCGCCCAAAGTAACCTCCTTGGTCCTGCTCTTGACCACCGTATCCCGAAGCTCTGCAAGGCATGGATCATCAAACTTTTGAGCCTTAATCTCCTCCAACAATGAAGACTGAGCAACTACATGGGCCAAAACTCGACGAGGCTCCTAAAGGTTCAGTCTCACGAGGAGATTGGCCAAGGACTGAATGTCCAAGGCTAAAGGTCTCTCCTCAGCTGCAATGGCCAAGCTACGCATACTCGCTGCCCTCCTGCTCAAAGCATCTGCTACTACATTCGCCTTGCCCGGGTGATACAAAATAGTGCGATCATAGTCTTTTAACAACGCAAGCCATCTCCGCAGCCTCAAATTAAGGTCCCTCTACTTGCACAAATGCTGCAAAGCGGTGGTTAGTGTAGACCTCACATGACACACCATACAAATAGTGCCGCCAAATCTTCAAAGCATGAACAATCGCCACTAACTCTAAGTCGTGCACTAGATAATTCTTTTCATGAACCTTCAGTTAGCGCGAAGCATAAGCAATAACCCTGCCATCCTGCATCAACACACATCCCAATCCGACGCGTGAAGCATCGCAATACACGGTATACATCCCAGAACCAGAAGGCAACGTCAGAACTGGTGCTGAGGTCAAAGCAGACTTGAGCTTCTGAAAGCTCGTCTCACACTCGTCGAACCACTGAAACGAGGAATTTTTCTGAGTCAATATGGTCAATGGAGCTGCAATAGAAGAGAACCCTTCCACGAATCGACGATAATAGCCTGCTAGGCCCAAGAAACTCCTAATCTTTGTAGCTTAAGTAGGACGCGGCCAACTCTGAATCGCCTCAATCTTCTGAGGATCAACCTTGATACCTTCCCAAAATACCACATGCCCCAAAAATGCCACGGAATCTAACCAGAACTCGCACTTGGAGAACTTAGCATACAACTTCTGTTCCCGCAAGGTCTAGAGCACAAATCTCAAATGCTTCTCATGCTCACCCAGGCTCCGCGAATAAATCAAGATGTCATCAATGAAGACGATGACGAAGGAATCAATATACGGCCTGAATACCCTATTCATCAAGTCCATGAATGCTGCTGGGGCATTAGTTAAATCAAATGACATTACCAAGAACTCATATTGGCCATATTGGGTACGAAATGCAGCCTTCGGAATATCTGAAGCCCGAATCTTCAACTGATGATAACCCGATCTCAAATCAATCTTGGAAAACACACGAGCACCCCGCAACTGGTCAAATAAATCATCGATGCGCGGCAGAGGATACTTATTCTTAATAGTAACCTTATTTAGCTTGCGGTAATCAATACACATCCGCATAGACCCATCCTTCTTCTTCACAAATAGGACAGGAGCACCCCACGACGACACACTCGGCTTGATGAACCTCTTAGCCAATAACTCCTCAAGTTGCTCCTTTAACTCTTTCAACTCCTTAGGAGCCATACGATATGGGGGAATGGAAATAGGCTGAGTATTTGGAGCTAAATCAATACAGAAATCAATATCTCGATCCGGAGGCATGCCTGGAAGATCTGAAGGAAATACGTCTGAAAACGCTCGTACCACCGGCACTGAATCAATGGTTGAACACTCGGCGGTGGTGTCTCGCACTTAAGCAAGGTAAGCCAAACAACCCTTCTCGACCATATGCCGAGCCTTCATGAAGTAAATGACTCGGCTGTATGCACTAACTAAAGAACCTCTCCACTATAGCCTAGGCGACTCAGGCATGGCTAAGGTGACTGTCTTGGCATGGCAATCTAACATAACATGATAAGGAGATAGCCAATCCATGCCTAGGATAACCTCAAAATCAATCATATCCAGCAATAAAAGATCTTCTCTGGTATCGAAACTGTAGGAAGTGATCCCACAAGACCGATAGACCTAGTCTACCACCACAGAATCGCCCACAAGAGTGGACACATATATAGGAGAACCCAAGGACTCACTAGGGACATCCAGAAAATGAGCAAATAGTAGTGAAACATATGAATACGTGGATCCTGGATCAAATAGTACCGAAGCCTCCCTTTCACATACTGAGATAATACCTGTGATTGCGGCGTCTGAGGCCACTGCATCTGATCTGGCCGAAATGGCATAAAATCTGGTAGAGGCTCCCGAAGACTGAACTCCCCCAAAGTAAACAGGAACTAACTGACCTCTCCCTAACTTGCCTACCCCTCTAGGACGACCCCTGCCGACCTGTCCTCCACCTCTAGGTGGCCGGACTGTTGGTGCTGGACCCATAGGCTGATAACCATTCTGCACTCCCTTGCCCCGATGCCTGGGACACTGTCTCTGCATATGACCTAGATCTACACACTCAAAGCAACCTCTAGGTACCATAGCATGCTGCCCCGAAGAGGAAGACCCCTGAATAGCCAAGAAGCGATGTGGACCCTCGGGAATAGCACTGAAATAAGAACCGGAGGATCTCTGGCGACTATAGTGGCCACTATGTGAACCCTGAGTGGCTGGAGGACGATAGGAACGCTCTGGCTTGGCACTGAACTGAGGCCTCGCTGGACCACCTCGAGGAGGTAGTGGAGGTGCTGAATATGGAAGCCTGCTGGGCTGACCACCCCCGAACTGACCTCTTCTCCTAGTCGGAGACTTCCTAAAATCCCCTGAGAACCTAGCCCTTTTGTCCTGCTGACCCTACTGACCTTGTTCCCTACTCCTCAACCGATACCCCTCAATCCGTCGAGCTATCTCAACTACAAGCTGGTAGGGAGTACCCATCTCCACCTCTCGGACCATGGTGGCCCTAATATCTGAATGCAACCCGGCCCCAAACCGCCACACTCCCTCGGCATCGGTAGGCAATATCATAAGTGCATGGCGTGACAACTCTGAAATCTGGCCTCATAATCTGTCACTGTCTTCTGCCCCTGCTCTAGCTTCTCAAACTGACGCCGCAACTCTTCCCTCTCAGAGGGTGGAATATATCTGTCTAGAAACACCTGCACGAACTGATCCCAAGTGCCGGGAGGAGAATCTGCTAGTCTGCTGAGAATATATGACTGCCACCACCTGCGAGCTCTGCCCTCCCACTGAAATGTGGTTAAATCCACTCCATGGGACTCCAAAATCCTCATGTTATGCAGTCTGTCCCTGCACCTATCGATTAAATCCTGAGCATCCTCACCCCGCTCACCCCCGAAGACTAGAGGGAGAAGTTGGGTTCATCTATCCAACGTCTTCTGTTGGTCACCCTCTGCAACTGGCCTGGGCTCTGGGGCTGCTACCACGGGCTGAACCCCACCCACGGGCGGTGTGCCCGGGGTATGACGTGCTGCTGCTGCCTGACCTGTGGCCTGAACGGTAGGGGTATGGACTCCCCCTCCCGCCTGAGAAGTAGCAGGGTCGGCTGGAAATAAACCATTCTGGGACATAGTGTCCATGAATCTCAGCATACGACCCATGACCTCCTAGAAGCCTGGCCCCGTCATGAAATCCACTGGAGCAGGTGCTACTGGAGGCACCTCATCCTGCTCCTCCATAATAGGGTCCTTTGGTGGTTCCACTAGTATAGCTATGGGATGCCCTCGTCCCCTACCTCGAGCAGGTGCTCTACCCCTGCCTCTACCCCGACCTCGGGCGACGAGGGTAGCGGTATCTCCTGGACCAGAAACATCGGATGCACGGAAGAATAAGTTTGAGTAAATCATAGATTCCACGATAGGATATGAATAAAGGGAAATTTCCTAACACCCCATAGCCTCCTGAAGATAAGTACAGACGTCCTCGTACCGATCCGCAAGACTCTACTGGGCCTTCCTGTGACTCGTAAGAGTTACGTGAACCTAGAGCTCTGATACCACGTTGTCACGACCTAATTTCTAATGCGGGTCGCGATGGCGCCCAACGAAGGGGTTAGGCAAGCCAATATGAATTACACTAGGTGTTACCCTTCCCATTTGATTAAACAAATCAATATTTACCAATTTTAAAGTATTAAACATGATGATAGCTTGATATGAAAAAATATCATAACAAAATACATGGCCGAAATAAAGCATATGTATGCCTATACAACCCAAAACCCAAAATATACACTACGTGTGTGCCAGGAACTAATATCACGAGTGTCATGGGCATACTAACGGAATATACAATAGATAATGATATACAATCACGCTGTCTGCATGAATAGACGGGAAACAAAAGTAAATGAAACTCCATGGTGCTGCTGGGGATCTCCAGAGGAAGCAGCTCACCGTGAAGTCAAGTCCGCTACGGTCACTATCAGGATCTGGTCTTATAACCAAATGCACCAGCCTCAGAACCTGTACAATTAAGTACAGAAGTGCAGCATGAGTACATATTAAAATAAATATGTACCCAGTGAGTATGCCGTCTAATCTTGAAGAAGTAGCGACGAGAGGTCGACTTGACACTCACTAAGGTCCAACAACATGATATAACAAGGATAAAATAAAACAGTAGGCATGTAAGACAGTGAGTAGAAATAACGTATAAAACACATAAATCAAAGAAGATACTAGAACAAAAACAATGGCCACTTCCTTCCCCAAAGATATATCATACAAATAAAAATCCATAAAAACAATGTCAAGTAATCATACGCACATAGGAATAAGACAACCGGCCGGAGTCATAAGGAAAAAATAGCTATGCATTGCCGGGGATCGACCGACCCGTCCCAAAAGTGCATGCTTACCATAATTATATCTACGCACTGCCGGGGATCGATCGGCCCATCCCAAAATTGTCTTTCAATGTAACCATATCAATACATAGTACAACTTCGTCCATGCACTGCCGAGGATCGAACGGCCCGTACCAAGAGTGCATTCTTAATTATATCATCTATGTGCACTGCCAGGGATCGACCGGCCCGTCCCAAAAGTGCACCTTTCAATCCGTCGTGGCGTACGACCCGCTCCCATAAGAGTGGGGGAAATCACACATTGCTCGCGGAATGTAAATTGCGAAGCGGTCACATGCACACACAATATCTTATAAAACTTACTTTTCATAACAAATTCCTTTGAATTCAACAATTTCCTTAAAGCCTCATAGGAACAATACTATACAAACCATGATCTCATACTACATATGGCGTCACAATGGATCATATAAAGCATTACAAGGAAGCATATAAGACATTACGAGGAAGCATATAAGGCATGATGTGGGCCTAACTACCCGGACATAACAATGATAGTCGCTACGTACGGACTCTCGTCACTTGGTGCGTACGTAGCCCCCCAAACAATTTACACATAGCATACACATCACCTATGGGGACAATTCCCTCTTACAAGGTTAGAAAGGAGACTCACCTCGTGCTAAATCTACCCCTCGGACCACAATTGCACCCGAAACTCCAAACTTTACACCCAAGGACTCGTAACTAGCCAAAAGGTGTACAATTAAATCAATGCATGCACAATGTGGGAAATTGTCTTAGTTATTCAATAAAATTGCTATTCTTGAAGAATTTCCAAATTCCAACCCCGGTCCCGCATGTTCAAATTCCAAAAATTCTCTAAGGGATCACTCACCCATAGCCTAAGGATCGTTAAGGTGTGATTTCTACTTGAATTCATGGCCTAAAACGGAAAATCACAAAATCCTCAAGAGCCCTAAAATTACTACCTAATTCCATGATTTTGGATAATTTAGTAGGAAATTTAACTAGGAATTGATGTTTGAAACTAGTAAAACCATGGAATTTACTTACCTCAATAACAATGGTGGAAGGTTCCTTGAAGAGCTCTTTATAGACTTGAGGAGGAAGATGAAAATGGAGGAAATAGGCTAAGTCCCGTATTTAATAAAACTGCACAGGAATTCCTTCACTGCGATCGCGACAGGGGTCCTGCGATCGCGAAGGCCAACTGGCCAGACCTCTGCGATCGCGACATAGGTCATGCGATCGTGAAGGCCAACTGGCCAGACCTCTGCGATCGCGGCAGAGGTCATGCGATCGCGAAGAGTAACTGTGCCCGGCCCTAACTTGGCACTATGCGATCGCGAGGATGAGGCTGCGATCACGAAGACATGGAGTCCAGCCTTCCGCGATCGCGAAGAGGAAGCTGCAATCACGAAGAACAATCAGCAGCCCAGCCGAATTCCTTCTCCCCGATCGCGACCCACCTTCTGCGATTGCAGAGAAGGAAACCAGACAGCAAAAATCTGGTTTTTCCAACTTAGCTCTGGGGGGTCCAAAACTCACCCGAGCCCCTCGAGACACCATCCAAAAGCACCGGCAAGTCTGTATTCATGATACGGACTCGCTCGAACTTTTGGAACGCAAAAAACAACAACGAAACTCAGAATTCAACCCCAAAACAAAATTGAATCAAGCTTAAGAACTTAAGATTCTAGAATTCATTTTAATGCGCCGAACCGGCCTATACTACTCGGAATGATTTCAAATTTTGCAGACAAGTCATAAATGACATAACAAAATTATCCTCGATATCGTAATTTCATTGGGACCTCGGTAACATAAAAACACGTTCCAAACCAAATTTCAATTTCTATGAAAATCCTCAAAAATTCATTAACTCTCAATTTCCCATTTTGATCCGGAACTCGTCAAATCAAGTATGTTTGTTACCAAATTTCACAGATAACTTAAACAACACATATTGAACCTGTTTCGGGCTGCGGAACCATATTACGGGCCTGGCAGCACATGTTCACATCGACGTTCATTTTCATAAGCCTTTATTGTTAGAGTTTTGCAGCATATGTCTCTACCAGTCTCCCCATAATGATATTATGCACTTGGCGTGCTTATGAACGGTACTCAGTAATGTGTAATAGCGAGCAATTCAGCTCCGTGTGTGTCTCCTTATGTGAGTTTCATGATAGGATCGGGTGTCACACCGCCACGGGTATACTATTTGAATCAGGTTGCATGCCTCATCCACGTGATGCTGAGTATGGTTCCCTATAATTAGCTTCTTGTGTTTGACTTCCTATTTCTGCGGAAAGTTCGTATTAGTTACGTGGGTCGAGTAGTCCCTTCCTGAGTCATGTCTTATGTATCATGTTCGAATTGTGGCCTATTGGCGCATGGTGGCATCGTGTGAGACTGTTGGTTATGTCTGGGATGATTGGTTATCTGAGCAGCTCATACTGGGGAAGACAAGATTTATGGATCAAGGATTGGTGCGATGAGATTATGTGAAGTATATCACAGGACAATCACCATTATTTGGTTTGTAAGATATGATGACCTAAGTTAAGAGAAAAGATGTCAATGTTTGGTTAACTCTGCAATTGGTTAGAAATTTCTACACATCTCCTCCGTTTTGGTGGCATCGTCATCGTTATAGAAGAATGTATGTATGTATCTTATAAGGTGCCTTGAGAGCATCAATTTCGTAGAATTCTTGCTATTAAGGTTCAGGGAGCGTCATTGTAGTCAAATGATGGATTATGCGCCGTATGGTGCCGATTCAGCAAGGTACGCAGTTGTGTTCTGGAGCCTCGTGTGGTAATTGATACGGTGTTCATATATTAGAACAGGCATGGTAGAGAATTTCAGGTGTTGGAACTGAACCTTGAGCTTATTGTATGAATAAAAGGACGATATCTTCATATTTGATCAAGATTACGTGCTCAACTGAGTTGTGGTAGCACAGACAGGTGCACGAGGTGCTAAAACAAATATTTTAGATGACCCAAGAGAAGTTCTTGGCACGTTCGAGGACAAATGTCTGTTTAAGTGGGGGAGAATGTAACGACCCGACCGGTCATTTTGAGCTCTAGCGCGTCGTTCAACAGTTGGAAGTCATGAACAACTTCATTTCAAGTATTATGATTTGTGCGTATATCGGAGTTGAATTGAAAGGAGAATAATCATTTCAGAAGCCTTAAGTTGGAAGAATCGACTCAGACTTGAATTTGGAGTAAACGACCTCGGAATCAGGATCAGAAGGTTCCAGCAGGTTCGTATGGTGATTTCAGACTTGGGCGTATGTCCGGATCGGGATTTGAATAACCCGGGAGCGTTTCGGCGTATAATGTGGAAGTTAGCATTTTCAAGGAATTTCCTAAGTTTGGCTTGAAGCGCATTTTAGAGATATTGACGTCCGTTTGGGATTCCGAGTCGGGGAATAGCTTCGTATGGTGAATCTGGAGTTGGGAGCGCGATCGGAAGTGAATTCGGATGTCCGGAGGTCAGTTTGAAGTCATTTGGCTAAAGATAAAAAATTGAAGGTTTTTGAAGAAACTGACCGGAAGAGGAAAATTTGATATCGGGGTCGGAATGCGATTCCGGAAGTTAGAGCAGGTTCGTAATGTCAAATATGACTTGCGTGCAAAATTTGGGGTCAATTTGACAAGATTTGATAGGTTTCGGCATCGAGTGTAGAAGTTTGAAATCCTAAGTTCTTAATGTAACGACCCGACCAGTCGTTTCGCATATTCAGACCCTGTTCCCTTAAATAAGACTTCCCGTAGCGGATTATCATGATTCGTGACTTGCGGGGACGGGTGGTTCGGGATTTGGAAGTGTTTAGAATAGTATAGGAACATTTGGTTCCTTAAGGTTGGCTTTTAAACCCAAGTTTGACTTCGGTCAACATTTTGAGTAAAAGACCTCGGAATCGAGTTTGGATGATTCCAGTAGCTTCATATGATTATTTCGGACTTGTACGTAAGTCCAAAATGGGTTTTGGATGACCCAGGAGCATTTCGTCGCCAAAGAGCGAAATAGAGTTTCCTTAAGTTTGAAATTTGGGTTGGAGCGTGATTTTTTGTTATCGAGGTCCGAACGGATTTCCGAGACCAGTAATAGTTCCGTTATGTCATTTACGACCTGCCTACAAAATTTGGTGTCATTCCGAATAGTATAGGTTAGTTCGGCGCATTGAAACCGAATTCTAAAACTTGAAAATTTCTAAGCTTGATTCTAGGGGTTTTGAGGGGTGATTTTGAGTTTTAGCTTTGTTTTGAGTGTCCCGAAGGCTCTCGCGATTTTGTAATATGATTTAGGACTTGTTGGTATAATTGCACGGGGGCTCGGGTGGGCCCAGGGGCCTCCCGGACCCAATCGGGGGAAAAAAACTAGCAACTTCAGCTGCTGGTGCACCAGATCTGGTGTGACCGCAGGTGCAGTTGCCCAGATTGCATGTGCGATACCGCCCTTTCGGTCAAACCATCATAGGTGCGACCCAGGGGAAGGCTGGCCCAATTTCGCAGGTGCGGACGTTCTCTCGCAGGCGCGACCTCGCAGGTGTGAGGTTTGTCCGCAGGTGCGGACCCGCAAGTGCGGAAATCCCTTCGCAGGTGCGGTCCCAGGCCCCCTTGGCTTTCTTCGCAGGTGCGAACACTTGGCCGCATGTGAGGTCCAATGGCCGCAGGTGCGAGAATCACTGAAGGCAGTGGTTCATTTAATACGGGATTCCCCCATTTTTCACTATTTCTTCCCCACCATAAGCGATTTTGAGAGCTTCCAAAAGGGCGTTCGGCCTAGCTACTAAGAGGTAAGAAAATTTCATATAAATGCTAGATTACTACATAAAAAATTAGGTAGATTAACATCTAATTAGTGGAATCAAAGGGGTTAGAGTGAAAACCTAGGGTTTATGAATTTTGGGGAATTTCACCACTTTTTCACCATGGAATCTTATGAAAATTATACAATAATGATCCTAAGGCTATGGGTGAGTGTTTCCTTCAAAAATTTCCGGGATCCGAGCATGAGGGCCCGGGGGCGTATTTTGGAATTTCTTCAAGAATGGTGAATTAGCCTAATTAGTAGTAGAATTTCATACTTTTGAACGTATAATGATGTATTTAAATAATATTTGGTTAGTTCCGAGTCCTTGGGCGACGAGTTTGGAGTTTCGGGCTCTTTCTTGACTCGAGGAGTAGGTTCTACGCGAGGTGAGTCTCCTTTCCAACCTTGTAAGAGGGAATTGTCCCCTTATGTAAATGTAAACGATTGAATCGTCCTTATTTGCGGGGGCTACGTACGCGCAAAGTGACGAGAGTCCGTGCGTAGCTACTACTTTGTTGTGTCGGGTAAAATTTAGGATTTCACAAGCATGCCCCTATGTGCCTTACCTGTATCTTTACATGTGTTCCTGGTTGCTTATTATCCTTGAAATTGATATGAGAATTTAGGAAGCTATGTGTAAGTTTAAGTGCTTAAATCCCTGAATTTAAGAATAATCCATGATAAATTCCTGAATTTCCTGATAATTCTGTGTATGTCTACGAGCACCCGCGTCGCCTGTATAATTCGTGAGCGGGGTAGCCTTATATTTATGTCAACCGCGTTGCATGATCGATTCGCGAGCGGGGTAATAGATGCATCTATGGTTCGGGTCGTCGACCCTCGGCAGTGCACATTTAAATTATTGCGCCGCTTCGGCCGTACGCCTCAGCATATTATATGCTATGTGCTTGATTGAGAGTCTTATTATTATTTTCACCAATTCAATTGTTCTGTAGGAAAGAAACTTGTGATTTTTATTAAATATTTTTGCTTGGCCATTACAGGTAGAATGTTATCTTTATATACTGATTCTCCATGTCTACTTGCTTTCCATAAATGTTATTCATGTCTAGATTCATTAAATCATATTATTAATAATGACCCTAGTGAGTAACACGTCTACCTCTCGTCACTACTTCTTCGAGTTTAGACGGGATACTCACTAGGTACATATTTGTTTATATGTACTCATGCTACACTTCTATACTTAATTGTACATGTCCTGAGGTTGTTGCACCTAGTCACCATACGGGTGTTCGTCGCTGAGAGCACTACCGGGATTTCACTACACGATGAGCTACTCTTCCTGGCGTTTCCCCAGCAGCACTGTGGAGTTTCTGTTATTGTTGCATATCCTGTCTACCCTTCCAGACAGTTATACATTTATTTTGTCTACCTGTATATTCCACAAGCCGCCTATGGACTTGTGACACTAGGTCTTGGCACATGTAGTTGATTCACTAGCATTTTTCTACTTTGTTATGCTGGCAGATGATTTTCAGTTACTTTAAAACAATCTGCTTCACTTCATCACTTTTATTAAAGGACTGCTTAATTTAAAACTGGACAAGTATTGGAACATCTCATTTAATTTAAGAAATTTCGTTAGCATACTAGCGTTGGCTTGCCTGACTTTGACGTTGGGAGCTTTAACGACCCAGCCGGTTGTTTTGCGTATTAGGATCCCGTTCCTTTAAATGAAACCTTCCATAGCGGCTATTCATGCTTTATGACTTGTGGGAGCAGGTGGTTCAGGATTTGAGGATGGTCTGGGAGATTTTGGAACATTTGGTTCCTTAAGGTTGGCCTTATTGGCCAAGTTTGACTTCAGTCAACATTTTGAGCAAACGACCTCGGAATCGAGTTCTGACAGCTCCAGTATCTCCGTATGATAATTTCGGACTTGGGCGTGTGTTCGTCTCGGGTTTTCGATGACCCGGGAGCATTTCGGCGCCCGAAATGGAAATCAGGATTTCCTTATATTTGAAATTTGGCTTGGGACATGATTTTATGCTATCGTGGTCCGAACGGAATTTTGGGACTGGGAATAGTTCCGTATAGTCATTTATGACTTGTCTGCAAAATGTGAAGTCATTCCGAGTAGTATAGACCCGTTCGGCGCAATAAAGTGAATTCTAGAATTTCTTAAGTTCTTAAGTTGATTCAATTTGGTTTTGGGGTTGAATTTTGGGTTTCTTTGTTGTTTTTCATGTTCCGGAAGTTCGAGGGAGTCCGTATCATGAATACAGACTTGTTGGTGTCTTTGAACGGGGTCCCGAGGGGCTCGGGTGAGTTTCAGATCCCTCGGAGTTAATTTCAAAACAACAGAATTTTCTGTATTTGGTTTCCTTCTTCGCGTTCGCGGGAGGGTGGCCGCGTTCGCGAAGAAGGAATTGGGAAGGGGATACGGATTCTCTACGCGTTCGCGTTCCCCATCCCGCGTTCGCGATGGGTTGGGCCCCCTGGCCTTCGCGTTCGCACCCCTCCAGCCGCGTTCACGAAGGTCTAGCCCAGCTAGCCTCCGCGTTCGCGAGCCCTCCGTCGCGTTCGTATAGGGTGCAACCAATTGGGCCGGCCCAACTGCCCTTTATCTTCGCGTTCGCGACCCCTCCCCCGTGTTCGCGTAGAAGGCCCTGTGGGCCTGGCCAATTTAAAGCATCGCGAACGCACTGCCCAGGGTGCGTTCGCATAGAGTAAATCCCTGGGCTGTGTATTTTTATAGCGGGTTTAGTTCATTTTCCTCCATTTCCATCTTGTTCCTTGAGTTAATTGAGAGCTTCCAAAAGGACCATTCAACCTAGTACTTGAGGTTAGTAAATTTCTTATTAACACCGAGTTTAAACATCAATTTCTAGTTAAATTTTCTACTAATTTATCAAAATCATGAATTTGGGTAAGAATTTTAGGGCTTTCGAGGGATTTGCAAATTGTCCGTTTAAGGCCATGAATTTATGTAGAAATCATGTATTAATGATCCATAGGCTATGAGAGACTGATTCCTTCGAGAATTTTCAGAATCCGAGTGTGCGGGCCCGGGGTTGAAATTTAGAAATTCTTCAAGAATGTGAATTTTGGGATAAATGAGATAATCCCTTTTTTTTTAAACATGAATTGATGTAATTATACTATATTTGGCTAGTTGCGAGCCCTCGAGAGTAGAGTTTGAAGTTCCGAGCGCATCATTGATCCGAGGGGTAGATTCGACACGAGGTGAGTCTCCTTTCTAACCTTGTAAGAGGGAATTGTCCCCGTAGGTGTTCTATATGTTGTATGTTTGGGTTTGGGGGCTACGTGCGTACCATGTGATGAGAGTCTCCTTTCTAACCTTGTAAGAGGGAATTGTCCCCGTAGGTGTTCTATGTGTTGTATGTTTTGGTTTGGGGGCTACGTGTGTACCACGTGATGAGAGTCCGTACGTAGCGGCTACTATTGTCACGTCCGTGCAGCTTAGGACCACAACATGCCATGTATTCTGCCTTAAATGAACTATATGCTTAGATTCATGCTTTTATATATGTTACTGTTTCCCTGAGCTTTCATTTACTTAAATAATTGGAAAGGATTTTGGTGAAATGAACTTTACATTCTGTGTGCGCATGTTGTCTCTTCGTAATTTACATCCCGCGAGCGATATGTAATTACCTTCACTCTTATGGTAACGGGTCGTACGCCACGGCGGATTCATAGTGCACTCTTGGTACGGGCCGGTCGATCCCCGGCAGTGCACCAGGATTTAATTAAGAATGCACTTTTGGTACGGGCCGGTCGATCCCCGACAGTGCATAGACGAATTTACACTATGATATGATATGATTACATTCATAAACACACTCGTGGTACAGGCCGATCGATCCCCGACAGTTCGTAGGAAGGAATATTGTTAAGCATGCACTCTTGGTACGGGCCGGTCGTTCCCCGGCAGTGCATAGCTATTCTTCCTCATGACTCCGACCGATTGTCTTACTCCTGTGTGCGCATGACTGTTTGGTACTGTTTTCCTGATTTATGATTTGATAGATGTTTGGGAAAAAGAGACAGGTGAGTTGTTACTGCTTTTAATATTTACTTGGAAACTCTGTATTCTCTTCATAATTGTGGTGCACTATTTACATGTCTACTGCTTTCCTTATATCCTTTTTTATACTATTACCGTTGGACCTTAGCGAGTATCGAGTCGACCTCTCGTCACTACTTCTTCGAGATTAGACGGGATACTCACTAGGTACATATTTATTTATGTACTCATGCTGCACTTTCTTTTCTTCTGTACTTGACTGTACAGGTCCGGAGGCTGGTATACTTGATTATCAGGCCGGTGCTAGGTATTGATCGAGTGACTATACTTCACGGTGAGCTGCTCTTCCTGGCGACTTCCTGGAGTTTCTTTTGTCATATTCTCTGTCTATTTCATTCATACTTAGGCTCTATATATATTTTAGACATTGTAGATTCATTAGTTGCTCGTGACACTCGTGACACTAGTTCCTGGCACACACGTAGTTTGTATTTTGGGTTTGGGTTTTGTATCTATATATGTGCTTCGGTTTTGCCCTGTGCCTTTATATTTTCATGATTTTTAATGTCATATCGTGCTAGCATTATGTTAATTGTTTAAACTTGGTAATTTCCGGCATGTTTAGATCAGACGGGCAAGGGGATAACACCTAGTGTCTTCTATATTGGCTTGCCTAACCCCCTTGTTGGGCGCCATCGCGACCTGAATTGGGATTTGGGTCGTGACAACGTGGTATCAGAGCTTTAGGTTCACGTAGTCTCAAGAGTCACAGGCAAACCCAGTAGAGTCTTGTGGATCGGTACGGAGACGTCTGTACTTATCTTCAAGAGGCTATAGAGTGTTAAGAAACTCCTCCTTGTTAAGACCCTATCGTGCAATCTATGATGTACTCATTTGATCTTCTACTCTCTCACAGATGGTGAGGACGCGTGATTCACATGTTCCTGATCCAGGGGAGGTCGCTACCCCCGCCGCTCGAGGTCGTGGTAGGGGTAGGGCTCCTGTTCGAGGTAGAGGATGAGGGCGTCCCAGATTTGTACCAATTGCACCGCTTGAGGATCTTATTATCAAGGGGAAGGATGAGTTGCCTCCAGTTTCTCCTGCTCCAGCGGATTTTATGACGGCGCCAGGTTTCCAGGAGGACATGGGCCGCATGTTGAGATTTATGGACACTATGTCCTAGGCAGGCGTATTTCCAGCAAACCTTCCTACTTCCCAGGTGGGAGGGGGAGTTCAGACCCCTACCGCTCAGGCCACCGGACAGGAAGCAACACATCACACTTCGGGTACACCGCCCGTGGGTGGAGTTCAGCCTATCGTAGCACAGCCAGATCCCAGGCCAGTCGCAGAGGGTGACCAGCAGAAGATGCTTGATAGATGGACCCGACTTCGCCCTCTAGTCTTTGGGGGTGAGAGGGGTGAGGATGCCCATAATTTCATCGATAGGTGCAGGGACAGACTGCACAATATGAGGATACTAGAGTCACATTGGGTGGACTTCACCACATTTCATCTTGAGGGCAGAGCTCGCCGCTGGTGGCAGTCATATGTTCTTAGCAGGCCAGCGGATTCTCCTTCTGCCACTTGGAGTCAGTTCACTCAGCTATTCTTGGACAGATACATTCCACCGTCCGAGAGAGAGGAGCTTCGGGGTCAGTTTGAGAGGTTAGAGCAGGGGCAGATGTCTGTGACGGATTATGAAGCGAGGTTTTTCAGAGTTATCTCGCCATGCTCTTATGATATTGCCCATTCATGCCGAGAGGGTGCGGCGATTCGTGGAAGGTTTGCATCCGGGTATCAGGACCTTCATGGCCAGAGAGGTAGAGATGGGTACCCCATACCAGCTTGTAGTCGAGATAGCTCGACGGATTAAGGGTTACTGTACGAGGAGCAAGGAGTAGGGTCAGCCAGGTCAGCAGGACAAGAGGGCCAGGTTCACAGGTGACTTCAGGGTGCTCCAGCTAGGGGTAGAGGTCAGTTAGGAGGCGGCCAGTTTAGTAGGCCTTCATATTTAGCACCTCCACTACCTTCCAGGGGTATTTCAGCGAGGCCTCAGTTTAGTGCCATGCCCGAGTGCTCTTACCATCCACCAGCCATCCAGGGTGCACCCAGCGGTTACTCCAGCTGTCAGAGATCCTTCGGTTCCTATTTCAGTGCCTTGTCAGATGATTCTTACCGCCCTTCAGCTATTCAGGGTTCTTCTTCTTCGGGACAGCAGACTATGGAACCTAGAGGTTGTTTCGAGTGTGGGGCGCTGGACCATATAATCAGGAAGTGTCCCACGTATCGGGTCAAGGCCGTGCAGCAGAGTCACCAGCCTATGATTTCAGCACCAGCAGTTCGACCACCTAGGGCTGGGGGTCAGAATGGCAAGGCCCGTCCTAGAGGGGGAGGCCAGTCAAGAGGGGGTTATTCAGCTCTAGCTCGCCCTGGGGGAGCTCAGTCTTCAGGTTCTGCAGCCAGATTCTATGCTATTCCGGCCAGATCAGATCCAGTGTCCTCAAACGCCGTGATTACATGTATTATTTCAGTATGTGGTAGGGAGGCTTCGGTGTTATTTGATCCAGGGTCTACGTATTCATATATCTCAGCATTGTTTGCTCATTTTCTGGTTGTTCCTCGTGAGACCTTGGGTTCTCCTTTGTATGTGTCCACTCCTGTGGGCGATTCTGTGGTGGTAGACCGGGTCTACTGATCTTGTGTGATTACCTTCTGTGGACTTGAGACTAGAGTCGACCTGTTATTGCTTGATATTGTTGATTTCGAGGTTATTTTGGGCATGGATTGGCTATCTCCTTATCATGCTGTATTGGATTGCCATGCTAAAACTTAGCCATGCCTGAGTCATTGAGGTTAGAATGAAGGGGTTTTTCAGTTAGTGCATTCACCCGGGTCATATCCTATATGAAGGCTCGACACATGGTTGGGAAGGGTTGCTTAGCTTATCTTGCTTTTGTGTGAGACACCACCGCCGAGTCTCCTACCATTGATTCAGTTCCTGTTGTTCTAGAGTTTCCGGATGTGTTTCTTCAGATCTTCCAGGCATGCCTCCAGACCGAGATATAGACTTCTGCATATATTTGGCTCCAGATACTCATCCTATTTCTATTCCCCCTTATCGTATGGCTCCTAAGGAGCTAAAGGAGTTGAAGAAGCAGCTTGAGGAGTTGTTGGCCAAGGGGTTCATCAGGCCGAGTGTGTCGCCGTGGGGTGCTCCAGTCTTATTTGTGAAGAAGAAGGATGGGTCTATGTGGATGTGCATTGACTATCGTCAGCTAAATAAAGTGACCATCAAGAATAAGTATCCTCTGTCGTGCATTGATGATTTTGTTTGACCTGTTGTAGGGAGCTCGTGTGGTTTCTAAGATTGATCTGAGATCGGGTTATCACCAGTTGAAGATTCGGGCTTCTGATGTTCCGAAGACGGCATTTCGCACCAGATATGGCCATTATGAGTTCTTAGCGATGTCCTTTGTCTTGACCAATGCCCCAGCAGCATTTATGGACTTGATGAATAGGGTGTTCAGGCCGTTTATCGACTCCTTCGTCATTGTTTTCATTGACGATATACTGATCTACTCACGGAGCCTTGGTGAGCATGAGGAACATTTGAGAGTTGTGCTTCAGACCTTGCGGGAGCAGAAACTATATGCTAAGTTCTCCAAGTGCGAGTTCTGGTTAGAGTTTGTGGCATTTCTGGGACATGTGGTTTCCGGAGAGGGTATCAAGGTTGATCCGCAGAAGATTGAGGCAGTTCAGAGTTGGCCGTGTCCTACTTCAGCTTCAGAGGTCAGGAGTTTTCTGGGTTTAGCAGGCTATTACCGTCGATTTGTGGAGGGATTCTCCTCTATTGCAGCTCCACTAACTAGGTTAACTCAGAAGAATGCCCCGTTTCGATGATCAGACGACTGTGAGGTGAGCTTTTAGAAGCTCAAGGAAGCATTAACTTCAGCACCAGTTCTATCATTGCCTTCCGAGTTAGGGATGCATACTGTATATTACAACGCTTCATGCGTCGGGATGGGATGTGTGTTGATGCAGGATGGAAGGGTTATTGCTTATGCTTCACGGCAGCTGAAGGTTCATGAGAAGAATTATCCTGTACATGACTTAGAGTTGGCGGCGATTGTTCATGCTTTGAAGATTTGGCGGCACTACCGGTATGGTGTATCTTGTGAGGTCTACACTGACCACCGTAGTTTGCAGTACTTGCGGAAGCAGAGGGACCTTAATTTGAGACAATGGAGGTGGCTTGAGTTGTTAAAGGACTATGATCTCACTATTCTGTACCACCCGGGTAAGGCGAATGTAGTAGTAGATGATTTGAGCAGGAGGGAAGCGAGTATGGGTAGCTTGGCCTACATTGCAACTGAGAAGAGACCTTTAGCCTTTGATATTCAGTCCTCGTCCAATCGCCTGGTGAGATTGGATCTTTCAGAGACTCGTTGAGTTCTAGCTCATGTGGTTGCTCAGTCTTCATTACTGGGAGAGATTAAGGCTCGACAGTTTGATGATCTATGTCTGGCAGAGCTTCGGGATACGGTGGTCCAAGGTAAGGCCAAGGAGGTCACCTTGGGCGAGGATGGTGTTTTGAGACTTCAAGGCCGATTGTGTGTTCCAGATATTGATGGCTTGAGGGAGAGGATTCTAGCAGAGGCGCACAGTTCTCGGTATTTTGTCCATCCAGGAGCGACATAGATGTATCGTGATTTGAAACAGCATTACTGGTGGAGGAGAATGAAGAAGGATATACTGTTGTATGTGGCTAGGTGTCTCAACTGTCAGCAGGTCAAGTACAAGCACCAGAGGCCAGGAGGCTTGTTTCAGTAGATGCCTATTCCTCAGTGGAAATGGGAGCGCATCACCATGGACTTCGTGGTTGGGTTGCCTCGGACTTTGCGGAAGGTTGGCGCAGTTTGGGTCGTTGTGGATAGATTGACCAAATCGGCGCATTTCATTCCTGTGGCTACTACTTACACTACTGAGAGGCTGGATCAAATTTACTACGAGAGATAGTCTGGTTGCATGGCGTGCCGGTGTCTATCATTTCAGACCGAGGTCCTCAGTTCACTTCACACTTCTGGAGAGCTTTGCACAGCGAGCTGGGTACTTAGATAGACATCAGTTCAGCATTTCACCCTCAGACTGATGGCCAGTCAGAGCGTACAGTTCAAATTTTGGAGGATATGCTCAGGGCTTGTGTGATTGAGTTTGGAGGTCAGTGGGACCAGTTCTTGCCTTTGGCGGAGTTTGCATACAACAATAGCTATCAGTCCAGCTTCGAGATGGCTCCATTCGAGGCTTTATATGGTCGACGATGTCGTTCTCCGATTGGGTGGTTTGAGCCTGGTGAGGCCAAACTATATGGCACATATCTGGTGAGAGATGCTTTGGAGAGGGTACAAATTATTCAGGAGAGGCTCCGCACAACACAGTCCATACAGAAGAGTTACGCAGACCAGCGGGCACGTGATGTAGCATTCATGGAGGGGGATAAGGTTATGTTGAAGGTTTCGCCGATGAAGGGCATTAGGAGGTTTGGGAAGAAGGGTAAGTTGAGTCCCAGGTTTATAGTCCCTTTCAAGGTGTTGAGGCGGATCGAAGATGTTGCTTATGAGCTTGCTTTACCTCCAGCCTTATCAGGAGTTCATCCAGTTTTTCACGTATCCATGCTTCGGAGGTATCACGCTGACTTCTCGCATGTGGTTGATTATAGCACCATTCAGTTAGATGAGAAGTTGGGCTATGAGGAGGAGCCAATTGCTATAATTGATAGGAAGGACCGCCAGTTGAGGTCTAAGACAATTTCTGCGGTTAAGGTCCAGTGGAGGGGCTAACCAGTCGAGGAGGCGACTTGGGAGTCCGAGGAGGACATGCGGAGCAGATATCCACAACTATTCAGTACACAAGGTATGATTCTAGACCCGTTCGGGGACGAACGTTTGTTTAAGAGGGGGAGAATGTAACGACCCAGCTGGTCGTTTTGCGTATTCGGATCCTGTTCCTTTAAATGAAACCTTCCATAGCGGCTATTCGTGCTTTGTGACTTGCGGTGCGGGTGGTTCATGATTTGGGGATGGTCTCGGTGATTTAGGAACATTTGGTTCCTTAAGGTTGGCCTAATTGGCCAAGTTTGACTTCGGTCAACATTTTGAGAAAACGACCTCGGAATCGAGTTCTGACAGCTCCAGTAGCTCCGTATGATGATTTCGGACTTGGGCCTGTGTTCGGCTCGAGATTTTGATGACCCGGGAGCATTTCGGCGCCCGAAATTGAAATCAAGATTTCCTTATATTTGAAATTTTGTTTGGGACGTGATTTTATGCTATCGAGGTCCGAACGGAATTATGCGACCGTGAATAGTTCCGTATAGTCATTTATGACTTAAAATTTGAAGTCATTCCGAGTAGTATAGACCCGTTCGGCGTAATGAAGTGAATTCTAGAATTTCTTAAGTTCTTAAGTTGATTCAATTTGGTTTTGGGGTTGAATTTTGAGTTTCGTTGTTGTTTTTCATGTTCCGGAAGTTCGAGCGAGGCCGTATCATGAATACAAACTTGTTGGTGTCTTTGAACAGGGTCCCGAGGGGCTCGGGTGAGTTTCGGACCCCTCGGAGTTAATTCCAAAATACAAGAATTTTCTGTATCTGGTTTCCTTCTTCGCGTTCGCAGGAGGGTGGCCGCATTCACGAAGAAGGAATTGGGAAGGGGCTACAGATGCTCTACGCGTTCGCACCCCTCCAGCCGCGTTCGCGAAGGTCTAGCCCATCTAGCCTTTGCGTTCGCGGGCCCTCCGTTGCGTTCGCATAGGGTCCAGCCAATTGGGCCGGCCCAACTGCCCTTTGTCTTCGCATTCGCGACCCCTCCCTCGCGTTCGCGTAGAAGGCCCTGTGGGCCTGGCCAATTTGAAGCATCGCGAACGCACTGCCTAGGGTGCGTTCGCATAGAGTAAATCCCTGGGCGGTGTATTTTTATATCGGGTTTAGTTCATTTTCCTCCATTTCAATCTTCTTCCTCGAGTTAATTGAGAGCTTCCAAGAGGACCATTCAACCTAGTTTAATTGAGAGCTTCCAAGAGGACCATTCAACCTAGTACTTGAGGTAAGTAAATTTCTTATTAACACCGAGTTTAAACATCAATTTCTAGTTAAATCCTGTACTAATTTATCAAAAACATAAATTTGGGTAGGAATTTTAGGACTTTCAAGGGATTTGCAAATTGTCCGTTTAAGGCCATGAATTTAAGTAGAAGTCACGTATTAATGATCCTTAGGCTATGAGAGAGTGATTCCTTCGAGAATTTTTGGGATCCGAGCGTGCGTGCCCGGGGTTGAAACTTAGAAATTCCTCAAGAATGTGAATTTTTGGATAAATGAGATAATCCCTTTTCTTTGAACATGAATTGATGTAATTACATATTTGGCTAGTTGCGAGCCCTCGAGAGTAGAGTTCGAAGTTCCGGGCGCATCTTTGATCCGAGGGGTAGATTCGACACGAGGTGAGTCTCCTTTCTAACCTTGTAAGAGGGAATTGTCCCCATAGGTGTTCTATGTGTTGTATGTTTGGGTTTGGGGGCTACGTGCGTACCACGTGACGAGAGTCCGTACGTAGCGACTATTATTGTCATGTCCGGGTAGCTTAGGACCATAGCATGCCATGTATTCTGCCTTAAATGAACTATATTCTTAGATTCATGCTTTTATATATGTTACTGTTTCCCTGAGCTTTCATATACTTAAATAATTGGAAAGGATTGTGGTGAAATGAACTTTACATTCTGTGAGCGCATGTTGTCGCCTTGTAATTTACATCCCGCGAGCGATATGTAATTTCCTTCACTCTTATGGGAGCGGGCCGTATGCCACGACGGATTCATAGTGCACTCTTGGTACGGGTCGGTCGATCCCCGGCAGTGCACTGGGATTTAATTAAGAATGCACTTTTGGTACGGGCCGGTCGAACCCCGGCAGTGCATGGACGAAGTTACACTATGATATGATATGATTACATTGATAAACGCACTCTTGGTACGGGCCAGTCGATCCCCGGTAGTACGTAGGCAGGATAATTGTTAAGCATGCACTCTTGGTATGGGCCGGTCGATCCCCGGCAGTGCATAGCTATTCTTTCTCATGACTCCGACCGGTTGTCTTACTCCTGTGTGCGCATGACTGTTTGGTACCGTTTTCCTGATTTATGATTTGACAAATGTTTGGGAAAAAGAGACAGGTGAGTTGTTACTGCTTTCAATAATTACTTGGAAACTCTGTATTCTCTTCACAATTGTGGTGCACTATTTACATGTCTACTGCTTTCCTTATATCCTGTTTTACACTATTACCGTTGGACCTTAGCGAGTATCGAGTCGACCTCTCGTCACTACTTCTTCGAGATTAGACGGGATACTCACTTGGTATATATTTATTTATGTACTCATGCTGCACTTTCCTTTCTTCTGTACTTGACTATACAGGTTCGGAGGCTGGTATACCTGATTATAAGGCCGGTGCTAGGTATTGATCGCGTGACTATACTTCACGGTGAGCTGCTCTTCCTGGCCACTTCCTGGCAGCACCCTGGAGTTTCTTTTGTCATATTCTTTGTCTATTTTATTCAGACTGAGGCTCTGTATATATTTTAGACATTGTATATTCAGTAGTTGCTCGTGACACTAGTTCCTCGCACACACGTAGTTTGTATTTTGGGTTTGGGCTGTGTATCTATATATGTGCTTCGGTTATGCCCTGTGCCTTTATGTTTTCACGATTTTTAATGTCGTATCGTGCTAGCATTATGTTAATTGTTTAAAATTTGTAATTTCCGACATGTTTAGATCAGACAGGCAAGGGGATAACATCTAGTGTCTTCTATATTGGCTTGCCTAACCCCGTTGTTGGGCGCCATCGCGATCTGAATTGGGATTTGGGTCGTGACAGGTGCCATCACGACCTGAATAGGAATTTGGGTCGTGACACTTAAAGATTTGGTTTGGAGAGCGATTCGTCGTTTGGATGTTGTTTGATGTGATTTGAGGCTTCGAGCAAGTCCGTGTTATGTTTTGGGACAGATTGGTGTAACTGGACCGGGTCCCGGGGGCCTCGGGTGGATTCCGGGTGGTTAACGGATCAAACGTTGAAGTTGGAAAAGAGCTGAAGTTGCTGTCATCTGGTGCGACCGCACCTGCGAGACTTTCGCCGTAGGTGCGGCCTTGGACGCCGCAGGTGCGAGTATTTGGCTGGCTGGGCTGGGAGCGCAGGTGCGATGAAGTTTCCGCACCCGCAAATGCGCAGATGCAGAGGAGAAGGTCGCAAGTGCGAGAGTTGCTGGGTTGCGTCAGAGCCGCACTTGCGATGGAATTTCTGCAGGTGAGGAGCCGAAGGAGCGGCTATTAGACCGCAAGTGCGAAAATGGCCTGGGCAGATTGTTTTTAAAACCGAGAATTGTTGGTCAGTTCTTCACTTCTTCTTTGGTTTGGGCGATTTTAGAGGAGCTTCAAGGGAGGGTTTTTTCCAGGAATCACATGGTAAGTAACTCCTTCATGTTTCTAAGTAATACAAGATTATTACATGGATTTGAACATGAAAATTTGGGAAAATTTGGGGTTTTGAAGAAAAACCTAGAAAATTGGTAAAATTAGATTTTAGCCACGAGTTGAGCATGAATATTTTAGTAAATTGTGTATTTAAACTAGTAAAGCTATGGGTTGGGTATATCTTCGAGAAATTTCAAAATCCGAGCGCGTGGGCCCGAGAGCATTTTGGTCAATTATTCGAGCGGAGTTGGGAATTTGTATAATTTGAATTGTTAACAAGTATTAGAGTATATTCTCATTAGTTTGTTGTTATTTGGCTAGTTCTGAAGCATTTTTCAACGATTCGAGTCGTCGGGAGGGCTTGGAGGCCGATTATGAACTTTCGGAGCGAGGTAAGTCTCCTTTCTAACTTTGTGAGGGGGAATTGTCCCCCTAGGTGAACTAAATAAATATATGCAATTATTTGCGGGGGCTACGTATGCACGAGGTGACGGGAGTCCGTGCGTAGCTACTGTTATGCCATGTCCGGGTAGTCTAGAACCCACTAGCATGCCTTACTTGTTATACTTGTGATTCTATAAATGATATTAGTCTGGTGATATTACCAAGTTAGTAATTGAATATTTAAAAGAACCAGAACTTACTTTCCTCAATCAATTTAGAAGAAAATGGATTCATCCTTGTATAATTGTGTTCCAGAGGAACCAGTGATGTTTAAAACCTTATTAAACTTGGCAAATGAATTTCCAGAAATGTTTTAAGTTATATCTTCATGTTCACCTAAAGAGAATTTTATCATTTTTTGAAGCTCTTTTCTTGATAAAAAATATGAATCTATTATGTGAATACGTGTATATATGACCACCCGTGTCGCATGTATGATTCATGAGCGGGGTAGCCTTATAATTATGTCAACCGCGTCGCATGGCCGATTCGCAAGCGGAGTAGTAGATACATCTATGGTTCGAGCCGTTCGACCCTCGGCAGTGCACAGTTTATTATTGTTGGTCTGCGTTATTCGACCCTCGGCAGTTTGTTTGCACATGATAAATGCTGCATATTTTCTATGACTTATACTTGTTTATTGGTCTAAAGAGTTATGAATTTTCCAGCTAAAAAGAATAAGAATTGATATGTAAGAATGTGAAATAATTCTATACTTCTTACTCCTGATTATCATTTAATTGCTAACTGAAATGACGAAGGCTTAATGTGTTAAATGTGAATCAAATTGATATTTCTTATTCCCGTATTATTATTAAATTTTCCTATTATACTCATGCTTAATATCTCACTGAAATTATACTAGACTGACTTATAGCAAGTGTCAATTCGACCTCTCGTCACTACCTCTCTGAGGTTAGGCGGGATACTTACTGAGTACATGTTATTTTCGTACTCATACTACACTTGTTGTGCATTTTGTTGCATAGGTACTTTCACAGTAATACGGTTAACTTGGAGACTTAGATGAGATGCACTACCCGGAGACGACCCGCAGCCGGCAGAGTCTCCTTCTATGTACTGAAATTTTCATTTTCTGAATTACTTGTCCAATCTGTATTTCGGACGAGCTTTGTAGTATTTGTATAAATTTTTAGAATTTGCTCATGCACTTGTGACACCGGGTTCAGGGATGTATTCGGGTTGTACTTTTACAAAAAGAATGGGAAACGGACTGTTGCTTTTTACTAAATGAATTTCTATCTAGTTATTATGTACGAAAATGAAAAGTAACAATTTCGTAAATGCTAAAACATGAATTTACTTCTATTGATTAATGATTGGCTTGTCTGACAGTGGTGTCCGGCGCCATCACGATCTCATGGATTTTGGGTCGTGACATATAATTCTTTATATTTAGGGTTTACGCTTATCTATTTTG
Source organism: Nicotiana undulata (assembly GCA_005239495.1). Lineage (NCBI taxonomy): Eukaryota > Viridiplantae > Streptophyta > Magnoliopsida > Solanales > Solanaceae > Nicotiana > Nicotiana undulata. Next base: position 54,880 of record ML263630.1, read on the forward strand.
TTTATGATATCATGTAAGGTACTTGACATAGCTAATTTAGAAGATATTATGTTAGAAGCTTATGATTTTTCTTTTACTTAGCTAATTATTATTATTTTCTATTTTATTGATCATGATTTAGGGTTTATTAAAATATGACTTAGGTTTTAATAATTATTTTTAGTAGTAAGTGAGTTAGTCTAATTGAATGGCTTAACTAATTCAATGTTCTAGCGAGTTTAATTATATTTAATGACAGGGTTAGAACAATATTGTATTCAAATTAATATGCACTCAAATTATTTAAATGTTGTACTTGTAACTAAAGTTTATTATGTAACTTAATTCTATAACTTAATTTGAATTATGATTAATATAACATGTAATTTATTTGTTCTTGGTGTAGATGGAATATCGTAGTTAGATTATAACAGGAATTATCATAATCGTCAGTTTTTTAGGCAGGAAATCATAGGGGTTAAGGAATTTATTAGGCATGCAATGTGACTTGAATCGTTTTGGATTGGAGGGATGATTAGGTGTCCTTGTACGAAGTACAAGTGTTTTGATTTTTTTGGGTTCGAAGGATGTTATGACTCATCTTTAGAGAAAGGGGTTTATGGATAATTATTTTGTATGGACTACTCATGGAGAGATTGATGGTACATATAGTGTATTTCATAACGTAGTTGTTGGTGAAAGTAGTAGGTCGATGGAGAATAGCGTTCCAAATTCTAGAAACCATGAAATGGTTGCGGATGCTTTTCAGGTGATTTTGAAACTAATGAAAGTGCTGAATAACCTCCTAACAAAGAGGAAAAATATTTTTATAACATTTAGAGGCCGCTAGTCGTCCACTAAGTGAAGGGAGTATGCACTCTTGATGGTAGGTTAGAAACCCGTGTTTTAACCTTAGTATTACACTCTTATTACTGCATTTTATGTGTGTTTGAGCATAAATGATAATGAATTATACTTATTGCATGTTTTATACCTTGTAGGAAATAATTATGAGCTATTTAGGTAATTTGGAGAGAAATCGAATAATTTGGAGCTTTAAAGTCTGAGTAGAAGCCCAAGAAATTAAGTCGGTTACGTTCGGGGGTCGAGGACCAAGTCCAAATATCAAAAAGTGAACAAACGAATTTAATCTGAGAAAAAGCCGCTACCATACCGCATGGGGCGCCGCGAGGCGCGGTGCGATAGTGCAAAAGTGGTCTGACAATCAATGTGCAAGCTCTTTGGATTTCGTCACTAGCGCGTTGCATGGGGCGGTGCTACATGCGGCGCACAACTGTGCAAAATTGTCAGAGTGATTTCCAAGTAGGCTAGGAAAGGGTAGTTTCATCCGGGCTTGCTTTTACATGGTATAAATACACCAAAAATTCAATTTTGAAGGGACTTTTTGACCTATGGGAGATTGGAAAACCAACCAAGACAAGAAGACTCAAGAATTCATGAATATTACAACCTGCAATTGGTTCAATGCAAGAGTTTTTATCGAATCATTAGATTTTATGTTTTATTTATTCTTAAACTAATTTGAGATGCATTAGTCCATTATTATGGAGTACTTTTCATTACGGTGTTGACAGATACTATGTGATGATCAGATAAGTTATATAGAGTTTAAACCTTAATTTTGCGTTTTGAAGCCTCCAATAGCTTCTCTAAACCTTCCTCGATTTGTGCGCACAGTCTGGGTATTTTTCTGGAAGGCTTTTATGTTAAACAATTGAATATGAAATTTTGCCTTAAAAATTCATTTAAGTTGACTTCTGTCAATATTTTGAGCAAACGGACCCAGATCTGTATTTTGACGGTCCGGGTGGGTCTGTATCTTGATTTCAGACTTGGGCATATGCCCGAAATCGAATTTGGAAGTCCCTAGTTCGAGTTATCGCTTTTTGTAAAAAAATTGAACTTTAAAGGTTTAATGAATTTAAAGATTTGACCAATGTTTGACCTTTTTTATACTGGGTCCGTATTTTAGTTACGGAACTCGGTATAGTCCATTACTATATTTACGACTTGTTTGAAAATTTTGGTGAGAAATTGAGTCTGTTTGACGTTATTCGGACGTTCGACTGATAAATAGAAGTTCTTAAGTTTCATTGAAAGTTTCATTTGATTTGGTGTATGATTCGTAGTTATAGATGTTATGTTAGTATTTTTGATCGTGCGAACAAGTTCGTATGATGCTTTTGGGCTTGTGTACATGTTTGGTTGGAGACCCGAGTGCTCGGGTGAGTTTCAGATAGGCTACGGGTTAGATTTGGACTTTGGATCATAACCGAAGTCTTCGTGCTTCTGGTGCTTGCAACAAACTGTAACGACCCGACCGGTCATTTTGAGAATTTGCACTTGGCTCAATAGTTTGGGGGCACAAGTAGCTCCGTATGATGTATTACGACTTGTGTGCAAAATTTGAGTTCATTCCGAGTTGATTAGAAATGTTTCGGCGCGAGTTTTTGGAAGTCGAAAGTTCGAAAGTTCATTAAGTTTGATTTGAGGTTCGTTTCGTCGTTTCGATGTTGTTATGTGTGATTTATGGCCTCAAGTAGTTCAGTTTTTTGTTATGGGACTTGTTGGTATGTTCGTACAGGGTCCCGAGGGGCTCAGTTGAGTTTCGGATAGGTTTGGGTTGTGTTGCGCTCGTTTTTCATATGTTTCGACGTCGTTTCTTCAAGGCATAAATTGTACCACATTAAACGAATGAGCTTTGATTTTTGTTTTGATTGAAGCATTAGATCCGTATCGTAATTACAGAGTCATAGCAAAAAGAATTGTCAAATTTGGACATCGTATGAGGATTTTATGGTCATTTTACTAAGAATTGGGCTGGCATAATTTTATGATTAATTACGAAATTGCTATTGACTTCATATTTAAAAATCTGCACTATTTCTAAATATTGAAACCAACATATCTCCTTCATTATAAGGTGAAATGGAGTGAATCAAAATCCTAACTTAACTGAAATATCACAAAGAATCTATTGGAGGCATCAAAAGCGAGTTCCGGGATTGTTTGATATGCAAAACGAGGTAGAACAACTAGACAAAAATACTTAATATCAAAATTTTGTTCATTTGGTCATATTTTGAGTTGGGGGCTCGGATTTGGAAAATATTTGGAGGTGATTTTTACTATATGGATTGAGGTAAGTGTTATATACTCAATTTTGGTTATATTTCATAAATTCATCTTTGTTTTAGGCATTTGATTGTTGATTTTAAAGTGAAATTTAGGGGTTTTGTCTAAAATTTCATAAAGTGAATTTTTGGGTTTTGGATATCGATTCGGAGTCGGATTTGAGTAAAAGTAGTATGGTTGGACTCGTAATGGAATGGGTGTTCGATTTTTGTAAAAAAATTCGGGTTCCGAGGTGCGGGCCCGGGGAGTTGAATTTTGTTGACTTTTTGCAAATTGTACAAGGATCATAACTTTGTTAGTTGAAATTGTTTTCTTTTGCATTGTTTGATGTATTTAAGTCTTCTTTGGCAAGATTGGGTCGAGCGATGGTGAATTGGTAAAGGAATTGCTAAATTGAGTATTGAGTTGGCCGAATTGAGGTAAGTGTCTTGTCTAACTTTTTGTGGGGGAAACCACCCCTTAGGAATTGAGTTAATTGTGTTATCTTGTTATGTGAAAATCGTGTATGCAAGGTGACAAGTGGGTAAGAAGTCTATATGTGGTATTGACCGGTTTAGATTGTCTAGTCTCTTTACATGTTTTTGATTAAATTGTCATAACATGTGGTATCTCGTTGTTAGACTACTCTTACATGCTCTATATGATGTTGTTAGCACTTATTTACCTCTTACTCGTTATTTATCCCTTATATGCCTTGGTTGAAGTCATTGCCTTCCTTATTGTCTTGTTACCTCTTAATTGTTGAGTTCTTCTATGACTATGTGAATATCTGCTACATGTCCAAATTGTTGTGATTGTTTGTTTAGTTTTCACGTTGCCACGACCCGAAATTCCAACCGTTGGGATCGTGATGGCGCCTAACATCACACTTGCCAGGCAAGACAATGTTAGAGATTGTTTAGCCATTTATATCCATTTTTAGTAGTTAACAGTAACGGGAAAATTAAAGCGGAATAACTGTAAAGATATATAGCTACCAAAGTCATTTACATACTACTTCTACCCAAAATTCTGGTGTCACAATTTCACGAACATTCTATGATTTCCTACAAATATCCGTGTGAAAGAAATTACATCTGTTTTTGGAAATAAAGAAAACAATAATAAAGAGATGTAGAAGGGGACGCCAGGGCCTGCGGACGTCACTAGGACTACCTTGGTTATCCAAACTGTGAACCTAAGCCAATCTCTCAATCAGCCACAACTTGCTCTGTAATATGCACAAGAAGTGCAAAATGCAGTATCAATACAACCGACCCAATGTACTGGTAAGTGCCGAGTCTAAACTCGACGAAGGTGTGACGAGGCAATGGCGGGACACCCACAATATATACTAGTAGATATAAATAATAAGGCAGAAAAAGGAGAACAGTACAATTTAAAAACAGTAAATTTCAGGAATAAATACATAACTCTAGTGTCTTATCGTTATCCAAATATAACCAATCCATAGGAGAAATTTAAAACTACTGAATAACTTACACAGTCAGAGAGAAATACATAAACATATATATTGATGCGGCGCGCATCCCTATCCCACCATACAACACAAAAGCCTCCCTTATTCCTCTGTAACAAATACAATAAAAGTAAATATTATATATATGTTGCAGCGCGCAACCTGATCCCACAATATATCAACATCAACATAATAGTTCACCTTTATTACTCCGTATCAATCCACCTTTATTACTCATGTTGCGGTCAAGAATAGCCACAGACTCCTGCTCATAAGTCGAATCCTTGTCCAACTGGACAGAGCTGAAATCTAACACATGGGACGGGTCACCATGATACTTCTGGAGCATGGACACATGGAATACTGGATGAGTTGCTGATAACCCCGGAGGCAACGCAAGTCTATAAGCCACCTCTCCCACTCTATCGAGAATCCCAAAAGGCTCGATATATCTAGGGCTCAACTTGCCCTTCTTCCCAAACCTCATGAAACCCTTCATGGGAGACACCCAAAACAATACTCTCTCCCCGACCAAGAATACCACACCACGAACTCTGCGGTCGGCCTAACTCTTTTGCCCGGACTTAGCTGTGTGAAGTCGATCCTGAATAATCTTGACCTTGTCCAAGGCCTCCTACACTAGATATGTACCCAACAACTGAGCCTCCCCCGGCTTAAACAACCCAACTGGCGACCTGCACCGTCTACCATATACTGCCTCATAGGGAGCCATCAGAATGCTCGACTGGTAGCTGTTGTTGTAGGCGAACTCTGCAAGGGGGAAAAATTGATCCCACGATCCTCCAGAGTTTATGACACAAGCGCGGAGCATATCCTCCAAGATCTGAATAGTACGCTCGGACTTCCCATCCTTCTGAGGATGAAATGTTGTGCTCAGCTCCACCCGCATACCCAACTCTGGTTGTACTTCCCTCTAGAAGTGCAAAGTAAATTTCGTACCTCGATCAAAAATGATAAACACGGGGTAGAGCTTCCTCTAATCCGTGGGAGTCCAACAACAAAGTCCACAGTGATATGCTCCCACTTCCACTCAGGAATCTCCATCTGCTAGAGCAAGCCACCGGGTCCCTGATGCTCATACTTCACATGTTGACAATTCAGGCATCGAGATACATAAGCAACTATATCCTTCTTCATCCTCCTCCACCAATAATGCTGCCGCAGGTCCTGGTACATTTTGGCGGCGCCCCGGTGTATAGAATATCGAGAACTATGAGCCTCCTGAAGGATCAACTCATGGAGCCAATCAACATTAGGGACACACACGTGACCCTGCATCCTCAAAACTCTATCATCTCCAACGGTAACCTGCTTGACACCACCGTGCCGAACTATGTCCCTAAGGACCAACAAATGAGGGTCGTCATAATGTCGATCTCTGATACGCTCAAATAAGGAAGATCGAGTGACTTTGCAAGCTAGAACACGACTGGGATCTAAAATACCCAACCTCACAAACTGGTTGGCCAAAGTTTGAACATCTGAAGCTAGCGGCCTCTCACCGACTGGAATGAACGCAAGGCTGCCCATACTCACTACCTTCCTACTCAATGTGTCGGCCACCACATTGGCCTTTCCCGGATGATACAATATGGTGATATCATAGTCTTTCAATAGCTACAACCATATCCTCTACCTCAAATTTAGATCCTTCTGGTTGAACAAGTACTGAAGGTTGCGATGATCCATGAAAACCTCACACGACACGCCATAAAGATAGTGCCTCCAAATCTTCAGCCCATGAACAATGGCTTCCAACTATAAATCATGGACAGGGTAATTCTTCTCATGAACCTTAAATTTCCGAGATACATATGTAAGCACCCTACCCTCCTGCATCAACACTGCTTTGAGACCTACACGGGAGGCATCACAATATTACGTGTAAGATCCTGAACCTGATGGTAACACCAACACTGGTGTTGTAGTCAAAGTTGTCTTGAGCTTCTAAAATCTCGTCTTGCACTCGTTTGACCATCTGAATGGGGAACCTTTCTGGGTAAACCTGGTCAACGGGGATGCTATACATTAAAACCCCTCCACAAAACGATGATAATAACCCGCCAAACCTAAAAATCTCCTGATCTCTGTGGCGGAAGTGGGTCTAGGCCAATTCTTGACTGCCTCAATCTTATTAGGATCTACCTTAATACCCTCTGATGATACAACGTGGCCCAAGAAAGCGACTGAATCCTACCAAAACTAGCACTTTGAAAATTTAGCATACAACTGACTGTCTCTCAAAGTTTGGAGCACTATCATGAGGTGCTGCTCATGCTCTTCCCGGCTGGGGGAGTATATCAAGATGTCATCAATAAACACAATCACAAAGGAATCCAAATAAGGCTTGAACACTCGGTTCATTAAATCCATAAATGCTGCTGGGGCATTGGACAACCCAATGGACATCACTAGAAACTCATAGGGCCCATATCGCGTCCGAAAAGCTGTCTTAGGGACATCGGATGCCCTAATCCTCAACTAATGGTAGTCAGATCTTAAATCAATCTTCGAAAACACCTTGGCACCCTAAAGTTGATCAAACAAATCATCAATCCTCGGCAATGGATACTTGTTCTTGATGGTGACTTTATTCAACTGTAGATAATTTATACACATCCTCATATACCCATCCTTCTTCTTCACAAACAAAACTGGTGCACCTAGAGCGAGACACTAGGTCTAATGAAGCCCTTAACAAGCGAATCCTACAATTTTTCCTTCAATTCTTTCAACTATGGTGGGGCCCTCCAGTATGGCAGAATAGAAATGGGTTGAGTGCCCGGAGCCAAATCAATGCAAAAGTTAATATTTCTGCCGGGTGGCTTCCCCGACAGGTCTGCAGGAAATACCTCTGTAAACTCACGAACGACAGGCACAGAATCCATAGAAGGAACCTCAGCACTAAATTCACGAACATAAGCCAAATAGGCCAAACACCCCTTCTCGACCATACGTCGAGCCTTCATATAAGAAATAACCTTGCTAGTAGAATGGCCAGAAGTATATCTCCACTCTAATCGAGGTAACCCCGGCAAGGCTAAGGTCATTGTCTTGGCATGACAGTCTAAAATTGCGTGATAATGTGACATCCAATCCATACCTAATATAACATCGAAGTCCACCATATCTAGGAGCAGAAGGTCTACACTGGTCTCAAGGCTCCCAATAGTGACAACACACGAACAATATACACGATCTATAATAATAGTATCCCCCACAGGTTTGGACACATATACAGGGGAACTCAAGGATTCACGTGGTACGACCAAATATGAAGCAAAATAAGATGACAAATAGAAGTAAGTAGACCTCGGATCAAATAGAACTGAAGCATCTCTACTGCAAACTGAAACTGTACCTGTAATGACAGCATCGGATGACACAGCCTAAGGTCTGGCTGTAAAAGCATAATATCGGGGTTGGGCCCCACCACTCCGAACCATATCTCTGGGATGACCTCTAGCTAGCGAGCCTCCACCTCTAACGGCCTGACCTGCACCTCTAACAATATGGCCCCTACCTATGGCTGCCTAACCCCTGCGTTGCAACAACTGGTGTCGGAACCATGGCACGAAAACCCTGATGTTGTGGCTGAACACCCAATAATCTCGGACAGGTCCTCCGGATATGCCCATAATCACCACACTCGAAACATCTATCCTGATACTGAGGCTGTTGAAAACTGAGACTGACCCTGACGAGCCGGCTAACCACGATAATAACTCTGAAGAGGTGCTCTGATAGGAGGTGGTGGTTAACTATAGGCTGGCTTCCTAGAAGGAGGTATATAAGAAGCACGACCACCTGAAGCACTGTGAGATGCCTAAAGCGCTGAATGGAATGGCCTAGGAGGATGGCCTCTACCAAAAGTACCCCTGCCTCCAGATGAGGCACTGCTGAACCCATCAGAATGATGAGGTCTCTTATCTGACCCCTGACTCCCCTATCCAAGAACCATGTCGACTCGTCTGGCCACATTGGCCGCATCCTGGAAAGAAATATCGCTCCCAATCTCCTTACACATATGCAATCTAATAGGCTGAGCAAGACCCTCAATAAACCTCCTCACCCGCTCTCTCTCCGTGGGGAGCAAAAGTTTAGCATGACCATCCAAATACAAAAAATGAGCCTCATATTGAGTAACAGTCATGCTGCCCTGCTGGAGACGCTCGAACTGACGGCGGCGCTCCTCCCTCAAGGCGATAGGTAGAAACTTCTCTAAGAAAAGATGTGAGAACTGGTCCCAAGTAAAAGAATGCGACCCAACTAGTCTGGTCAATAAATAATCTCTCAACCATTTCTTGGCGTAACCAGTCATCTAAAAAGTCGCCGAAGTCGGTCCCATTGGTCTCTAATATACCCATGTTCCGAAGAACCTCATAACAACTATCTAGATACTCCTAGGGATCCTCTGAAGTAGCACCATTAAAATGGACTGGAAAGATCTTGGTAAACCTATCGAATATCCACAAAGCCTTGGAAGACATAGTTTTCTCATCACATGGTTGTGCTGCAGCAATCGGCTAAACTACCCCGACTAAATGAGATGCTGGAGTCTGAAACTAGGGAGCCATCTGCTCCGGAGTGTGACTAGCAGGAGTCTGGGCTCCTCCTCTAGCTTGAGATACGGTTGGTTCCATGAGGAATGCGCCGGTCTAAGACACACTCTCCATAAGGCCCACTAATCAGACCAAGGCATCCTGGAGCACTAGGTGGCAATAAACCCCTCTAGGATTTGAGCTGGTTCGACAGGAATAGTCTGAGCTGAAACCTTCTCATCGAACTCTACCTAAGGCTCCACAGTTAGGGCTGCTTCTCGGGCTCTGTGCTGAGCCCTGCCCCTTCCTTGGCCTCTAGCACAACCTCGGCCTTGACCTCTGCCCCTCGTAGGAGCTGCTGCTGGAGACTCTGGCTGCTGATTAGTAGAAGAAGCGGTACGTGTTCTCGCCATCTGTGAGAGAATAAGAATAAGGGACTTTAATCAGTATTGAGATAACAAGATCGCACGACAGAGTTGAATAAAACATGAAATTTATTCCTACACTTCATAGCGTACGGGAGATAAGTTCAGACCTATCCCTATCGATCCCCCAGACTCTACTAAGCTTGTCCGTGAATTGTGAGACCTAAGCAACCTAGTTCTCTAATACCCACTTGTCACGACCCGAAATTCCCACTGTAGGGATCGTGATGGTGCCTAACATCACACTTGTTAGGCAAGCCAACGTTAGAGATTGTTTAGTCATTTATATCCATTTTTAATAGTTAAGGTAACAAGCAAATTAAAGTGGGATAACTATAAAGATATATATCTACCGACGTCATTTACATACTACTTCTACCCAGAAATCTGGTGTCTCAATTTCACGAACGTTCTATGATTTTCTACAAATATCCGTCTGAAAGAAATTACAATGGTTTTTGGAAATAAAGAAAACAATAATAAAGAGATGCAGAAGGGGACGCCATGTCCTGTGGACGCCAGTAGGACTACCTTGAGTCTCCAAATGTGAACCTGAGCCAATCTCTCATTAAGCCACACCCTGCTCCGTAATCTACACAAGAAGTGCAAAATGTTGTATCAATACAACCGACCCCATGTACTGGTAAGTGCCGAGCCTAACCTAGAGGAAGGTGTCACGAGGCTACGGTGGGACACCCACTGTCACGACCCAAATTCCAATTCAGGTCGTGATGGCGCCCAACACCGGGGTTAGGCAAGCCAACACTAGTTTGCTACGAAATTTCTTGAATTAATGAGATGTTCAAATACTTTTCCAGTTTTAATTTAAGAAGTCCTTTAATGAAAATGAGGAAGTGAGGAAAATTGATTTAAAGTTACAAAAATTGTTTGCCAGCAAAAACTGAGTAGCTAAATACTAGCAAGTCAACTACGTGTGCCAAGACCCAGTGTCACAAGTCCACAGGCAACTAGTGGAATATACAAAGGTAGAAAAAAATAGAAGTACTACTATCTGAAAAGAATAGACAGGAGTATCCCAAAAAAATGTAGTAGAAAACTCCACAGTGCTGCTGAGGAACGCCCAAAGGGGCAGCTCATCGTGTAGTCGGGTCCAGATATTACTCTCAATAACGGACACCGGAATAGTGACCATGTGCAACAGCCTCAGAACATGTAAAATTAAGTACAGAAGCGTAGCATTAGTACATATAAACAAATATGTACCCAGTGAGTATCCCTTCTAAACTCGAAGAAGTAGTGACGAGAGGTAGACGTATTGCTCAATAGGGTCATTAGAACTAGTATAATTAAATAAATCTAGACAGGATTAACAGTCATGGAAATCAAGTAGACATGGAATATCAAGTATGTGAACTAAAATCTACCCGTAAGTGTCAAATAATAATATCAATAAAAGTCCCAAGTCCTCTTCCACAAAGAACAATTTATTTGATAATAACAATAAGACTAAGTCAAATACATAGCACATAATATGCAGAAGCGTACGACCGAAGCGACGTGAAATAAATGTGCACTGCCGAGGGTCGAGCAGCACGAACCATAGATACATCCATTACCCCGCTCGTGAATCGATCATGCGACACGGTTGACATAAATATAGGGATACCCCGCTCGCGAATCATACATACGACACGGGTGCTCGTAGACATACACAGAATCATCAGGAACTTCAGGAATTTATCATGGATTATACTTGAAATCAGAGATTTAAACACTTAAACTTACACATAACTTCCTAATATCCTCATATAAATCTCAAAGATAATAAGCAACTAGAAATACATGTAAAGGTACAGGTAAGGCACATAAAGGCATGCTTGTTAAATCATAAATCCTACCCGACATAACATAGTAGTAGCTACGCACGGACTCTCCTCACCTTGTGCATGCGTAGCCCCCGCAAATAAGGATAATTCAATCATTTACATTTACCTATGGGGACAATTCCCTCCTACAAGGTTGAAAAGGAGACTCACCTCGCGTAGAATCTACTTCCCGGGTCAAGAACGCGCCCGAAACTCCAAACTTTACACCCGAGGACTCGAAACAAGTCAAATGATATATAAATATGTCAATGCATGCTCAAAGTAAGGGAATTTTCCTACTTATTTAGTAAATTCACTATTCTTGAAGAAATCCCAAAATACACCCCCAGGCCCACACGCTCGAATTCCGGAAATTTTCGAAGATAACACTCACCCATAGCCTAAGGATCATTAATATATAGTTTTGTAAGATTTCATGGTAGAGAAGTGGTGAAATTCCCTAAAGTTCATCAACCCTAGGTTTTTACTCTAACCCCTATAATTTCCACTAATTAGATGTTAATCTACCAAAGTTTTGGTGCATTAATCTAACATTTAAATGGGAATTACTTACCTCTTAGTAGCTAGGCCGAATACACTCTTGAAATTCCTCAAAATCGCCAATGGAGGAGAAGAAATGGTGAAAAATGGCCAAATCCCGTATTAAAAACGAGATCTCTGCCTTAAGTGGATGTGGCCTAGAAGGCCTGGGGCCGCACCTGCGGAGGGAGTCCCGCACCTGCGAGTCTGCGCCTGCGGAAAGAGGTCCGCACCTGCGATTTGGACCAGCTCCCCTAGGGGTCGCACTTGCGGAACCTTGACCGCAGGGGCGGTCTCGCACCTGCGACCTGGGCAACCGCACCTGCGGTCAGAGCAGATCTGGTGCACCAGCAGCTGAAGCTGCTGATCTTTCGCTCTGTTTGGTGTCTGGGCGGCATCTTGGCCCACCCGAGACCCCGTGCAATTATACCAACAAGTCCTAAATCATATTACGGACTCGCTCGAGCCTTCGGAACATCCAAAACAACGCTAAAACTCAAAATCACCCCTCAAAACCCCTAGAATCAAACTTAAGAATTTCTAAGTTCTTGAATTTGTTTTCGATGCGCCGAACTGACCTATACCACTCGAAATTACACCAAATTTTGCAAGCAAGTCATAAATGACATAACGTAACTATTCCCGATCTCGAAATTCCGTTCGGACCTTGATAACACAAAAACACATTCCAACCCAAATTATGAACTTAAGGAAACTCTACTTTCGCTATTTGGCGTTGAAACGCTCCCGGGTCATCCAAAACCCATTACGGACATACCTACAAGTCCGAAATCATCATACGAAGCTACTGGAATCGTCGAAACTCGATTCTGAGGTCGTTTACTCAAAATTTTGACCGAAGTTAAACTTGGCCTTAAAAGCCAACCTTAAGGAACTAAGTGTTCCTATACCATCCTAAACACTTCCGAATCCTGAACCCCCGTCCTCGCATTTAGGGGAACAGGGTCCGAATACGCAAAACAACCGGTCGGGTCGTTACATTCTCCACCTCTTAAACAAATGTTCATCCTCGAACGGATCTAGAATCATACCTGAAGTGTTTAATAAGTGCGGATATTTGCTCTGCATGTCCTCCTAGGACTCCCAAGTCGCCTCCTCGACTGGTTGGCCCCTCCACTGGACCTTTATGGCAGACACTCTCTTGGATCTCAACTGGTGATCCTGTCTATCAACAATAGCAATTGGCTCCTCCTCGTAGCCCAATCTCTCATCCAACTGAATAGTGCTGAAATCAACAACGTGAGAGAGGTCGACGTGATATCTCTGGAGCATGGATACATGGAATACCGGATGGACTCCTGATAAGCTGGGAGGTAAGGCAAGCTCATAAGCAACCTCTCCAACTCGCCTCAATACCTCGAAAGGACCTATGAACCTCGGGCTCAGCTTGCCCTTCTTCCCGAATCTCATAATACCCTTCATCGGCGAAACCTTCAGCAAAACCTTATCTCCCTCCATAAATGACACATCACTTGCCCTCTAATCCGCGTAACTCTTCTGTCTAGACTGTGCTGTGTGAATCCTCTCCTGAATCAACTTCACCTTCTCCAAGGCATCTCTCACTAGGTCCGTACCATATAAGTTAGCCTCACCAGGATCAAACCACCTGAGAGGGGAACGACATCGCCGACCATATAAAGCCTCGAACGGGGCGATCTCGATGCTGGACTGATAGCTATTATTATAAGAAAACTTGGCCAAAGGAAAGAACTGGTCCCACTGACCTCCAAAATCAATCACACATGCCCTAAGCATGTCCTCCAATATCTAAAATGTACGCTCTGACTGACCATCAGTCTGTGGATGAAAAATTATGCTAAAATCGATCTGAGTGCCCATCTCTCTGTGCAATGCTCTCCAGAAGTGCGAGGTGAACTAAGGACCTCGATCCGATATAATGGACACCGGTATGCCGTGAAACCAGACTATATCCCAAATGTAGATTTTGGCAAGCCTCTCAGAAGTATAAGTAGTAGCCACAGGAATAAAATGCACCGATTTTGTCAATCTATCCACAATGACCCAAACCGTGTCAACCTTCCGCAAAGTCCGGGGCAACCCAACTATGAAATCCATAGTAATGCGCTCCCACTTCCACTCAGGAATGGGCATCTGCTGAAGTAGGCCTTCTGGCCTCTGGTGCTCATACTTAACCTACTGGCAATTAAGACACCTAGCCACATACTCCACAATATCTTTCTTCATACGCCTCCACCAGTAATGCTGCCTCAAATCACGATACATTTTCGTAGCACCAGGATGAACAGAATACCGCGAACTGTCTGCCTCATCAAGAATCCTCTGCCTCAAGCCATCAACATTAGGAACACACAAACGACCCTAAAGTCTCAAAACACCATCCTCGCCAATAGTAACCTCCTTGGCACCACCCTGAACCACTATCTCTCGTAGCTCTGCCAAGCGTGGATCATCATATTGCCGAGCCTTAATCTCCCCCAATAACGAAGACTGAGCAACCACATGTGCAAGAACTCGACGAGGCTCTGAAAGATCTTATCTCACGAAGCGATTGGCCAAGGACTGAATGTCCAAGGCTAGAGGTCTCGCCTCAGCTGCAATATAAGCCAAGCTACCCATACTCTCCGCCTTTCTACTCAAAGAATCTGCTACCACATTTGCGTTGCCCGGTGATAAAGAATGGTGATGTCATAATCCTTTAGTAACTCAAGCCACCTGTGCTGTCTTAAATTAAGATCCCTCTGCTTGAACAAGTGCTGCAAGCCGCGGTGGTCTGTATAAACCTCACAAGACACCCCATATAAATAATGCCTCCAAATCTTAAGAGCATGAACTATTGCCGCCAACTCCAAATCGTGCACAGGATAATTCTTCTCATGAACCTTCAGCTGGCGCGAAGCATAAGAAATAACTCTCCCTTCCTGCATCAATACACACCCCCAAGCCAATGCGTGAAACGTCATAATACACTGTATACATCCCAGAACCAGAAGGCAATACTAACACTAATGTTGAGGTCAATGCTGTCTTGAGCTTCTGAAGGCTCGCCTCACACTCGTCCGACCATCAGAATGGGCATTCTTCTAGGTCAATCTAGTCAGTGGGGCTGCAATGGATCAAAAGCCCTCCACAAATCGTCGATAGTAGCCTGCTAGACCCAAGAAACTCCTGATCTCTGTAGCTGAGGTAGGACGCATCCAACTCTGAACTGCCTCAATTATCCGAGGATCAACCTTGATACCTTCTCCGGATACTACATGCCCCAAAAATGCCACGGAATCCAACCAGAACTCACACTTGGAGAACTTAGCAAATAGCTTCTGTTCTCGCAAGGTCTGGAGCACAACTCTCAAATGCTGCTCGTGCTCGCCCAGGCTACGTGAGTAAATCAAGATGTCATCAATGAAGACAATGACAATGGAATCAATATACGGTCTGAACACCCTATTCATCAAGTCAATGAATGTTGCTGGGGCATTAGTCAAGCCAAAGGACATCACTAGGAACTCATAATGGCCATATCTCGTACGAAAAGCAGTCTTCGGAACATCCGAGGCTCGAATCTTCAGCTGGTGATACCCCGATCTCAAATCAATCTTAGAAAACACCTTAGCACCCTGCAACTGGTCAAACAAATCACCAATGCACGGCAAGGGATACTTGTTCTTAATGGTGACCTTGTTCAACTGGCGGTAGTCAATACACATCCGCATAGACCCATCCTTCTTCTGCACAAATAGGACTGGAGCACCTCATGGCGACACACTCAGTCTGATAAACCCCTTAGCCAACAAATCCTCAAGCTGCTCCTTCAACTCCCTCAATTCCTTCAGAGCCATACGGTACGGGGGGAATAGAAATAGGCTGAGTGCATGTAGCTACATCAATACAAAAATTGATATCTCGATCCAGAGGCATGCCCGGAAGGTCTGAAGGAAATACATCCGCAAACTCTCGAACAACTAGCACTGAATCAATCGCCTGAGGCTCGACAGTGGTGTCCCTCACATAAGCAAGATACGCCACACAACCCTTCTCGACCATATGTTGAGCCTTCAAGAAGGAAATAACTCTACTAGCTGCACTGACTGAGGAACCTTTCCACTCCAGCTTAGGCAACTCAAGCATGGCCAAAGCAACCGTCTTGGCATGGCAGTCCAAGATGGCATGATAGGGAGATAGCCAATCCATCCCAAGATAATCTCAAAATCAACCATGTCGAGCAACAAGACTGATAGATTTGGTCTACCACCACAGAATCGCCTACAGGAGTGGACACATATATAAGAGAATCCAAGGACTCGCGAGGAACATCCAGAAAACAAGCAAATAAGGCTGACACATATGAATAAGTAGATACTGGATCAAGTAACACTGATGCCTCCCTACCACATACTGAAATAGTACATGTGATCACGGCGTCTGAGGCCACTGCATCTTCTGGAGCCAGAATAGCATAGAATCTGGTTGGTGTACCTGAATACTGGCCTCCGCTGGATTGAATAGGAGCTAGCTGAGCTCCCCCTGCCTGGCCTCCACCTATGGGAAGACCTCTACTAGCATGTCCTTAACCTCTGGGTGAACGGGGCGCCGGTGCTGAGTATGTAGGCTGATAACTCTGCTGAACGGCCCTGACCCAAAACCTGGGACAAGTCCTCCTCATATGGCCCGACTCCCCACACTCATAACACCTCGCTTGTGGCATAGCCTGCTGCCCTAAGGAAGAACCCTAGATAGCTGGGGCATGGTGAGAAACCTCTGGCATAGCACTGAAATAGGGACTAGGAAAACCCTGATGACCTGAATACCCGCCGGAGGAACCCTGGATGGTTGGTGGGCGGTAAGAACTCTCCGGCATGGCGCTGAAATATGGTCTCACTGGAGCACCACCGGGGGGGGGGGGGGGGG
>ML263630.1:71745-83560 GCA_005239495.1 Nicotiana undulata
TATGGAGGCCTATTGGGCTGGCCTCTACCCCTGGCTGGGGCACCTCTGAAATCTCTAAAACACCTATCTCTCTCCTGCTGACCCTACTCTCTGCCCCTCGATCGGTAACCCTCAATCCGACGAGCTAGCTCTACCACAAGCTGATAGGGAATACCCATCTCCACCTCTCGGGCCATGTTGGCTCTAATACCTGAGTGCAATCCAGCTACAAACCTCCGCACTCTCTCCGCATCAGTAGGAAGAATCATAAGGGCATGACGAGACAACTCAAACATCCTGGCCTCATAGTTTGTCACTGACATTTTCCCCTGCTCCAACTGCTCAAACTGATACCGCAGCTCTTCCCTCTCATAGGGTGGAATATACCTGTCCAGGAACAGCTGAGTGAACTGCTCCCATGTGAGAGGAAGGGAACCTGCTGGCCTACCAAGGATAAATGACTGCCACTATCTGCGGGCCCTGCCCTCTAGCTGAAAAGTAGTGAAATCAGCCCCATGGGACTCCAAAATCCTCATGTTGTGCAGTTTGTCCCTGCCTCATGAACTGCATCATACGGCCCATGACCTCCTGGAAGCCTGGTGCAGTCATGAAATCCATCAGAGCTGGATCTGCCGGGGGCACCTCACCCTGCTCCTCAACAATGGGATCCTCTGTTGGATCCGCTGGGGGTGCTAATGGAACAAATCTAGGACGCCCTCGTCCCCTACCTCAGGCCGGTGCCCTCCCCCGGCCTCTTCCACGGCCTCGGACGGCGGGGGTAGCGGCATCTCCCGGGTCTGGAACGTCGGATGTGTGTGTCCTCATCATATGTAAGAGAATAGAATAATGAGAATTAGTACCCATAGACTGCACAATAGAATAGGAATAAAGAGAGGTTTATTAACACCCTATAGCCTCCCGAAGATAAATACAGACGTCTCTGTATCGATCCGCAAGACTCTATTAAGTTTGCATGTGACTTGTGTGACCAACGTGAACCTAGAGCTCTGATATCATGTTGTCACGACCCAAATTCCAATTCAGGTCATGATGGCGCCCAACACCGGGGTTAGGCAAGCCAACACTAGTTTGCTGCATAATTTCTTGAATTAATGAGATGTTCCAATACTTGTCCAGTTTTAATTTAAGAAGTCCTTTAATGAAAATGAGAAAGTGAGGCAAATTGATTAAAATAACTCAAAATTCATTTGCCAGCATAAACCGAGTAGCGAAATACTAGCAAGTCAACTACGTGTGCCAAGACATAGTGTCACAAATCCACATGCAACTAGTGGAATATACAAAGCTAGATAAAAATAGAAGTACTACTATTTGAAAAGAATAGACAAGAGTATCCCAAAAAAGGTAGTAGAAACTCCACAGTGTGGCTGAGGAACGCCCAGAGGGGCAGCTCACCGTGTAGTCGGGTCCAGATAGTACTCTCAATGACGGACACCGGAATATTGACCAGGTGCAACAGCCTCAGAACCTGTACAATTAAGTACAGAAGCGTAGCATGAGTACATATAAACAAATATATACCCAGTGAGTATCCCGTCTAAACTCGAAGAAGTAGTGACGAGAGGAAGACGTATTACTCACTAGGGTCATTAGAACTAGTATAATTAAATAAATCTAGACAGGATTAACATTCATGGCAATCAAGTAGACATGGAATATCAAGTATGTGAACTAAAATCTACCTGCAAGTGTCAAATAATAATATCAATAAAATTCCAACGTCCCCTTCCACAAAGAACAATTTATTTGATAATAACAATAAGACTCTCAGTAAAATATATAGCACATAATATGCCTAAGCGTACGGTCGAAGCGACGCGAAAATAAATGAGCACTGCCAAGGGGCAAGCGGCACGAACCATAGATGCATCAATTACCCCGCTCACGAATCGATCATGCGACGCGGTTGACATAAATATAGGGCTACCCTGCTCGCGAATCATACATACGACACGGGTGCTCGTAGACATACACAGAATCATCAGGAACATCAGGAATTTATCATGGATTATACTTGAAATCAGAGATTTAAACACTTAAACTTACACATAACTTCCTAATATCCTCATATCAATCTCAAAGATAATAAGAAACTAGAAACACATGTAAACGTACAGGTAAGGAACATAAAGGCATGGTTGTGAAATCATAAATCCTACCCGACATAACATAGTAGTAGCTACGCACGGACTCTCGTCACCTTGCGCGTGCCTAGCCCCTGCAAATAAGGATAATTCAATCATTTAAATTTACCTATGGGGACAATTCCCTCTTACAAGGTTGGAAAGGAGACTCACCTCGCGTAGAATCTATTTCCCGAGTCAAGAACGCGCCTGAAACTCCAAACTTTACACCCGAGGACTCGAAACTAGTCAAATGATATATAAATATGTCAATGCATGCTCAAAGTATGGAAATTCTCCTACTTATTTAGTAAATTCACTATTCTTGAAGAAATCCCAAAATACACCCCCGGGCCCACGTGCTCGAATTCCGTAAATTTTCGAAGATAACACTTACCCATAGCCTAAGGATCATTAATATATAGTTTTGTATGATTTCATGGTAGAAAAGTGGTGAAATTCACTAAAGTTCCTCAACCCTAGGTTTTCACTCTAACCCCTTTGATTTCCACTAATTAGATGTTAATCTACCTAAGTTTTGGTGCATTAATCTAACATTTAAATGGGAATTACTTACCTCTTAGTAGCTAGGCCGAATACCCTCTTGAAATCCCTCAAAATCGCCAATGGAGGAGAAGAAATGGTGAAAAATGGCCAAATCCCGTATTAAAAATGAGATCTCTGCCTTAAGTGATCTCGCAGCTGCGGCTCGAGGACCGCACATGCATTCTCGCACCTGCGAGCCAAAAATCTCACCTGCGGAAGTGGCCTAGGAGGCGTGGGGCCGCACCTGCGGAGGGAGTCCCGCACCTGCGGGTCCGTGCCTGCGGAAGGAGGTCCGCACTTGCGGTTTGGACTAGCTCCCCTGGGGGTTGCACCTACGGAGCCTTGACCGCAAGGGAGGTCTCGCATCTGCGACCTCGGAAACTGCACCTGCGGTCACACCAGATCTGGTGCACCAGCAGCTTCAGCTGTTGGTGTTTTTGCTCCGTTTGGTGTCCGGGACGCACCTGGGCCCACTCGAGCCCCCTTGCAATTATACCTACAAGTCCTAAATCATGTTACGGACTCGCTCAAGCCTTCGAAGCATCCAAAAAAATGCTAAAACACAAAATCACCCCTCAAAACCCCTAGAATCAAACTTAAGAATTTCTAAGTTCTTGAATTCGGTTTCAAAGCGTCGAACCGACCTATCCCACTCGGAATGACACCAAAGTTTGCAAGCAAGTCATAAATAACATAAAGTAACTATTCCCGGTCTCAGAATTTCATTCGGACCTCGATAACACAAAAACACGTTCCAACCCAAATTATGAATTTAAGGAAACTGTACTTTCGCTATTTAGTGTCGAAACGCTCCCGGTCATCCAAAACCCATTCTGGACATACGTACAAGTCCGAAATCATCATACAAAGCTACTGGAATCGTCGAAACTCGATTCTGAGGTCATTTAATCAAAATGTTGACCGAAGTCAAACTTGGCCTTACAAGCCAACCTTAAGGAACTAAGTGTTCCTATACCATCCTAAAAACTTCTGAATCCCGAACCGCCCGTCCCTCCAAGTCCTAAATCACGATAAGCCGCTACGGGAAGTCTTATTTAGGGGAACAAGGTCCGAATACGCAAAACGGTCGGTCGGGTCGTTACAACGACAATATATACTATAGTCTATACATAATAAGGCAGGAAAAGGAGAATAGTATAATTTGAAAACAGTAAATTTAAGGAATAAATACATAACTTCAGTGTCTTATCGTTATCCAACTATAACCAATCCTTAGGAGAAATGTAAAACCATTGAATAACTTACACAGTTAGAGAGAAATACATAAACACATATATTGATGTGGCGCGCATCCTGATCCCACCAGAGAACACAAAAGCCTCATGTATTATTCCGTAATAAATACAATAAAATTAAATATTATATATATGTTGCGGCGCGCAACCCGATCCCATCATATATTAATATCAACATAATAGTTCACCCTTATTACTCTGTATCAATCCACCCTCATTCCTCCTGTTGCGGCGTGCAACCAACTTGTCACAACCCAAAATTTCAAACGTCGGGATCGTGATGGCGCCTAACATCACACTTGCCAGACAAGCCAACGTTAGAGACTATTTAGCCATTTATATACATTTTAAGTAACTAACAATAACATGCAAATTAAAACAAAATAACTGTAAAAATATATAGCTACCAAAGTCATTTACATACTACTTCTACCCAGAAATCTAGTGTCACAATTTTACGAACGTTCTATGATTTTCTTCAAATATCCTTCTGAAAGAAATTACAACTATTTTTGGAAATAAAGAAAACAATAATAAAGAGATGTAGAAAGGGACGCCAGGGCCTGCGGACGCCAGAAGGTACCTTGGGTCCCCAAACTATGAACCTAAGCCAATCGCTCAATTAGCCACAACCTGCTCCGTAATCTACACAAAAAGTGCAAAGTGCAGTATCAATACAACCGACCCCATGTACTGGAAAGTGTCGAGCCTAACCTCGACGAAGGTGTGACGAGGCTACGACGGGAAACCCACAATATATACTATAGGATATAAATAATAAGGCATAAAAAGGAAAACAATATAATGTAAAAACAATAAAGTGCATGAATAAATACATAACTCCAGTGTCTTATCTTTATCCATCTATAACCAATCCTTAAGCGAAATGTAAAACCACTGAATAACTTACACAGTTAGAGAGAAATACATAAACACATAAATTGATGTGGCGCACATCCCGATCCCACCATACAACACAAAAGCCTCCCTTATTCCTCCGTACCAAATACAATAAAAGTAAATATTATATATATGTTGCGGCGTGCAACCTGATTCCACCATATATTAATATCAACATAGTAGTTCACCCTTATTACTCTGTATCAATACACCCTTATTCCTCCTGTTGCGGCATGCAACCTGATCCCACCATATCATAGTAAATTACACATAGTGTACAGGAGTTTCACAAAATTCACACAATGTTTTTACCAACACTTAAAAGTTAGAAACTCTATAAAATTTAATACTACTCAACGAGACCAAACCAGGATATCACTAAAAATGCCAACAAGGACATCTTAAACAAATAAAGGGGAAGAAATAATCATACGGGGTAACAAATATCTTCAACAAGGGAGAACATTAGCTAACAGGTAACAATTAGGCATGGAATTACAATTAGACATGTAACAAGTAAAGCAGTAAGGAAAACAATATAAGGAGAACGGAAGAAAACAAGTAAAACAGGTAAATTTGCGGTGCATAGGTACTCGTCACCTCACGTATACGCCGCTCACATGATTTAGCACATAACAAGTACGACAATGTTTCCTAAACCCTCAAGTCAAGGTTATAAACAACGCTTACCTCGATCCACATGATACTCACTGCTCAATTACCTACTTTCCTCTAGTTGCCACCTCCGAACCACTCGTATCTAGTCATAATTAACTTAATACCATCAATTATCACTAAAGAAATCAATTTCGATACAAAAGTTATAAGTTTCCCAACAATTCCCCCAAAAAGTCACAAATCGACCCCGGGCTCGCTTAGTCAAAACCCAAAATTCGGACCAAACCTAACTACCCATTCACTTCCGAGCCCGGATATATGATTGGTTTTGGAACCCGACCTCAATTTGAAGTCTAAATCCCCAAATGTCGAAATACCTAGTTTCTACCAAAAAATCCCCAATTCCACCATGAAAACCTTAGATTTTAGGTTGAAATCTTATAAAATGAAGTGAAAGATTGAAAGAAACGAGTTAAGAATCACTTACCTATGATTTGGGGAAGAACTTGCCTTTGAAAAATCGCCTAGAGGGAATCCTGTGTTTGGAAATGTTGAAAATGAGAAAAATACCATCTAAGTCAATTGTGAAGCTTGCTAATGCTCTTCTGCAGATCTGAACACACCAACTATGATTTTCCTAAGTTCTTTCCCTTCGTAGCCTATCTGAAACTCACCCGAACACTCGTGGCTCCAAAATAAAACATGCACACAAGTCTAAAAATATCTTATGTACTTGCTCGTACGATCAAATCGCCAAAATAACACTTAGAACTACAGATTTAGCACTAAACACATGAGATTCTCAAGAACACTTTGAACTTTCCATTTCTTCAATCGGACGCCCGAATCACGTCAAATCAGTTCCGTTTCTCACCAAATATCATAAGTAAGGTATAAATATCATAACGGACTTGTACCGTGTTCTGGAACCAAAATACGGACCCGATACCAACAAGATCAAACATTAACCAATTTCTTAAAACCATTATAATTTTAGTCGTTCAATTTTAATCAAAAATTCATATCTCGATCTAGGGACCTCGGAATTCAATTCCGAGCATACGCCAAGGTCCCATATTTTACTAAGCGCACACCGGGACCGTCAAAACATGGGTCCGGATCTGTTTACCTAAAAAATTGATCGAAGTCAACTAAAATCAACTTTTAGGCCATAATTTATTATTTCCTTAATTTTTAATAGAAAAGCTTTTCAGAAATTATACCCGGACTGCGTATGCAAATCGAGGAGGGTAAAATGAGATTCTAAGACTATAAAGCGCATAATTGAATACTAAAACATAAGATAACCCTTTGGGTCACTACACACGTGCCTTACATGTCTTGTCATTTTGTAAAGGTTGTTGTATTCCTTTGATTTCACGTTGTTCCCTTGTTGTTGTGTACCCATACCTTTGATTGTAGAGATTCCAGTAAATTTAGTTATTGAATTGTTGATGTTGATTTAAGTTATTGTACGGGGGATCGGGTTGCACGCCGCAACAGGTGAAATAAGGGAGGTGGTGGAATAAGGGAGGATATTCATGTTGTCATATTGTTATTGTACGGTGGGATGGGTTGCATGCCGCAACAGGTGAAATAAGGGTGGATTGTTATGGTGAAATAAGAGTGAATTATGATATTGATATTATATGGTGGGATCGGGTTGCGCGTTGCAACATATTATGTTTATTGTTATGATATTGATATTGTACGGTGGGATCGTGTTGCCCGCCGCAGCAAGTGAAATAAGGGTGAAACGATATGGTGGTATAAGGGTCACTTATGATATTGATATTATATGGTGGGATTAGGTTGCGCGCCACAACATATCTTGTATTTTGGTATCCCCCGTTTTACTGTATTGGCTTCAGTTCCTTCCTACGAGACTTTGATAATCTGTATTTCTGGTTTTCATTGTGTTCTGAGGATCGAGTTATTGTCATTGACTTATTGCCTTGCCTTCATTTCCTGAGCTATTTTCCTAATATTATTATTCTTGTGAATTTATTTTCAAAGTGAATTTACTACGTTGAGTCATTACCTCCTACCCTGCTTAGCTGTTAGAAATAGTGATTTAAAATAAAAGAATTAATATCATGCTACCATTTGTGACTTCTAGGTTAAGACTCGCTGTATATTTTGGTATTCTCTATCTCTAATAGTTGTTACATTTTACTTCAATTAATTTCTCAACTTAATATCCTTAACATGTCTAAGGTTTTTTATTTCACTTAAAAAGGAATCTTTATTACGTCTTAATTTAATAAACCCTATGTTAATTCAATTGCTTATTCGATGTTGTATTTTATTTGGAAATGTAATTCTTCTTCACTCAAATGATTTCTAAAATAAACCCATCTTTCTCACTGATTTTCTACTTGGTCGAGAAAATGTACTATTACTTTATGATATATAAGTAAGAATCTCTTGGACACCTTATGTCACGACCCAAAACCCATAAGGCCGTGATGGCGCCGGACACCACTGTTAGGCAAGCCAATCATTAAATAGTTGAATTAAATTCCTATTTTAATATTTTCGAAATCGTTACCTTTCATTTACAGCCCAATGAGCGGATGAAAATTTATTAAATAAATACGGCAAGTAAACAATTCAATTTATTAAAGTAAATCCCAAATACGTCCCAGAACCCGGTGACACAAGTACATGAGCAATTTCTAAGAATTTTACAAATACGACAAAGCTTGTCCGAAATACCAATGGACAAGGAATTTAAAATAAAAATAAATACAATACGAGGGAGACTCTGTCTGCTGCGGGTCGCCTCCGGATAATGCAGCTCACCTAAGTATCCAGTGCTGGCCACATCGCTGTGAAAGTACTTGTGCAATAAAAATGCATAGCAAGTGTAGCATGAGTACGAAAATAACGTGTACTCAGTAAGTATCCCGCCTAACCACAGAGAGATAGTGACGAGAGGTCGAATTTGACACTTGCTACAATTTAGTTTAGTATAATCAAGTGAGATGCTAAGCA
The DNA here is from genome assembly GCA_005239495.1 of Nicotiana undulata. Lineage (NCBI taxonomy): Eukaryota > Viridiplantae > Streptophyta > Magnoliopsida > Solanales > Solanaceae > Nicotiana > Nicotiana undulata. Next base: position 80,186 of record ML263630.1, read on the forward strand.
TGAGTATCATAGGCAAATTTAATAATAATCAGGGATAACAAATATCAACTTCTTTCACATTTAACACATTAAATCGTCGTAATTTTAGTTGGCAATTGAAAACTTCTTTAGCCAATAAACAGTAATAATTATAGGAAATATGCAGCAATTATCATGCGCAAGAAAATGCCGAGGGTCGAACGGCGCGGACCAACAATAATAAATTGTGCACTGCCGAGGGTCGAACGGCTCGAACCATAGATGCATCTATCTGCCCTGCTCGCGAATTGATCATGCAACACGGTTATACATAAATACAGGGTTTATCCTGCTCGCAAATCATACATGTGACTCAGCCACCCATAGTTACACATATTCACACCAATAACCCACATTTTTATTAGGAAAATTAGTTATTCAATGAGGTAATAGAAATCACCTTTTAATGAACATGAGAATAGTCTTTAAATTATTTCCGAAAATTCATTTGACCAGTTAGATAAGGTTATAAATATTACCAATTTATTCGGAACACAATTATACCAGAAAGAATCCATTCTCCTCTCGATTGATTAAGAAAAGTAAACTCCAGCCTTCTCAAGGATTTAATTACTAATTGACAGCATCACATGACATTTTATTGACAAGTCGCAAGTATAACAAGTAAGTAGGCTAGTGGGTCCTAGACTACCCGGACATAGCATATTAGTAGCTACACACGGACTCCCGTCACCTCATGCGTATGTAGCCCCCGCAAATAATAGCATGTATTCGTTTAGTTCACCTATGGGGACAATTCCCCCTCACAAAGTTAGAAAGGAGACTTACCTCGCTCTAAAATTCCATAACCGGCCTCCAAGCCCTTCCGACGACTCCAGCTGATGCACAACACCCCAAAACTATCCAAATAACGGCAAACCAATGAAAATACACTCTAATACTTGTTAACAATTCAAATTATGTAAACTTCTAACTCCACTCAAAGAAATTACCAAAATTCCCTCGGGCCACGTGCCCGGATTCCTAAATTTCTCGAAGATAATCCCTACCCATAGCCTTACTATCTCAAATATACAATTTACTCAAATTTCCATGCTTGAATTCATGGTAAAAATCCAAAATACCAATTTCTAGGTTTTCTTCAAAATTCCTAACTTTTCCACAATTTTTATTTTCAAATCCATGTATAAACCTTGTATTTAACTCAAAAAACAGGAAGAAATTACTTAACTAGTGATGCTTGATGAGAATCCCCTCTTGAAGCTCTTCAAAATCGCCCACACCAAATTAAATTTGGAGAAGAAATGAAAATTTCCCGTTTAAAACATAACACTGCCCAGGCAACCCTCCTATGCGATCGCATGGCATGCTTTGCGATCGCATAGGCCAACTATGCTGCGTCCCTAATTCCTTCAGTGTGTTCTCATGCCATCTCCCGCGTTCGCATAGGCCAAACACATCCCAGCCTTCAAACGCACACTGTGAGATCGCAACTCCAACACCACGATCGCATAAGCCTTCAACCTGTAGCCCCAACCTTTCCTCCTCCGTGATCGCATTGCACTTCCTGCTATCGCATAGGCCAAATTCCAGATCCCTTAAATTTCTTCTTCGCGATCGCACTCCATGGACCGCGATCGCATAGCACATCAGTGACACCAGAAAACAGCAACAGCAAAAAGGAAGTAAACGATCTGAAACCACCTCGAAGCACACCCGAGGCCCTCGGGACCCCGTCCAATCACACGACTCTGTCCCATAACATCCCACGGACTTTCTGGAGGCTTCAAATCACATCAAACAACGCCGAAATCACGAATCGCACTAAAATTCAAACTTTATGAACTTGAAACTTCAAACTTCCACATCCGATGCCGAAACCTATCAAATTATGTCCGATTGACCCCAAATTTTGCACACAAGTCATATTCGACGTTACGGACCTGCTCCAACTTCCGGAATCCCATTTTGACCCCGATATCAAAATTTCCACTTCCGGTCTAATTTCTCAAACACCTTCAAATTTCTATCATTAGCAAAATGCCTTCAAAATAACCTATGAACATCCGAATTCACTTAGATCACGCTCCCAACTCTAGAATCTCCATACGAAGCTATTCCCGGGCTCGGAATTCCAAACGAACATCAATAACACTGAAACACCTTCCAACCCAAATTTATGAAATTCTTCTAAAATTCTATCTTCCATAACATGAGCTGAAACGCTCCCGGGTTATCCAAAACATGATGCGGACATATCCGAAATCATCATACGAACCTGCAGGAACCTTCAAATCTTGATTCGTAGGCGTTTACTCAAAACCTAATCTTAGTTAATTTCTCCAACTTAAGGATTCCGAAACGAGGATTGTGTTTCCAAATCCACCCGAACATCCCGAATCTCAATTCCGACCCTGCGTTGTCACGGCCCAAATTCCTATTCAGGTCGTGATGGCGCCCAACACCAGAGTCAGGCAAGCCAACACTAGTTTGCTAACGAAATTACTTAAATTAATGGGATGTTCAAACACTTGTCCAGTTTTAATTTAAGAAGTTCTTTAATGAAAGTGAGGCAAAGTTATTTAAAGTAACTCAAAAATTGTTTGTCATCATAAAACAGAGTAGCATAATACTAGTGAATCAACTATGTGTGCCAAGACCTAGTGTCACAAGTCCACATGCGACTAGTGGAATATACAAAAATAGACAAAATATATGTACAACTGTATGGAAGGGTAGACAGAATATCCAACGGTAATGGAAACTCCACAGTGTTGCTGAGGAACGCCAGGAAGAGCAGCTCACCGTGTAGTCTAATCCAGATAGTACTCTCAGTGACGGACACCGGAATAGTGACCAGGCGCAACAGCCTCAGAACCTGTACAATTAAGTACAGAAGTGTAGCATGAGTACATATATACAAATATGTACCTAGTGAGTATCCCGTCTAAACTCGAAGAATTAGTGAACGAGAGGTAGACGTGATACTTACTAGGGTCAATAACAAATAATATGAATAAATAAGGCTAGACAGGAAAAGTAGTCATGAAATCACTGGGCATGAAGTATATATTATATAAAACTGCAATTTTATTCTCATGAGTCAAATAGTAATTACCACAAAAGTCTCAAGTTCCCCTTACTCGTGGAGTAATTTATTTAAAAATAGCAAGACTCTCAGTCGAATACGTAGCACATAATATGCCGAAGCGTACGGCCGAAGCGACGCGAAAATAAATGTGCATTGCCGAGGGTCGAGCGGCATGAACCATGGATGCATCCATTACCCCGCTCGCGAATCGATCATGCGACACAGTTGACATAAATATAGGGCTACCCCGCTCGCGAATAATACATTCGACACGGGTGCTCGTAGACATACACAGAATTTGTCAG
>ML263631.1:750-101065 GCA_005239495.1 Nicotiana undulata
GTTCTCTTTATCAGTTACATCAGAAGTAACACAATTAATCAATTGATGAAATTCATAATTCTTATCTGGATAATATGTACATTTAATTCAAAGCTATCATAGCTCCATTTCATCATATACTGGCAATTAACTTCTACAAAACATCAGATAATATCAAACAAATAGCTAGAACATGCTTGTGGGTCCTACGGCTACCCAACATACAGTATAGATGTCACGTACCGACTCTCGTCACGTGGTACGTACGCAGCCCCCTCAACAATCACAAATATCAACGAGGAGCCTAGGGGACATTTCCCCCTTACAAAGTTGGGAAAGGAGACTCACCTGGACGAGTACTCCTCCGGTCAACGGACCAATCAACAAGACGCACGAATCCTCCGAATTACCTTCGATCGCTAGCAACTAGCCAAAAACACATAATTATATCAATTTAGGAGGAATCAGGGAGGATTTATCAAAGATTTCCCTTAAAACACATTCTTGACGTACTTGGAATATTCAACTCCGAGCCTCGGAGTCCGGAAAATTACGATTCTTGAAGAAATGCGCTATACGTCGCCTGAGGATCAAGATTACTCAATTAATCCTCCTATAATGGCCCAAAACATAAATTCAATTTTTTTCTCAAAACCCTCTATTTTTCCCAAGCCTTCCCATGGATTTTTTATGAATTTTCATGGATTATGGAAGTGGAATTCTTCAAGAATTGAAGTAATGAACATGCGGGAAGCCAAAGAATTACTTATCTGAGTAATTAGGCCGAAATCACTGCTCTGTAGCTCTTGGGGTGTGCAACAATGGAGGAAAAATTGTGTTTGGGAAGAAATTCACGAAAAGGGGCTTTTTATAGGACTGGTCAACAGTTTCTGCCCCTGCGACCCTTGGATCGCAAGTGCGGACTCGCACCTGCGGAAAAAGGGTCGCACCTGCGAAAAGGCCTGGGCTCTGGGGAGGTCGCGCCTGTGGATTTTGGATAGCAGGTGCGGACTCGCACCTGCGGAAAAGTGGTCGCGCCTGCGATGGCCTGGGCCCTGAGGAATTATCGCGCCTGCGGAGCCTGGTCCACTCCTGCGGAGCCGCTCTTGCTGAAGAAAGGCCGCTCCTGCAGGAGGAGTCGCGCCAGCGAGAGGAAGGACGCTCCTGCGGCTGGAGCCGCGCCTGCGGTTTATTTTCCGCTTGTGCGAGCCTCGCGCCTGTGGCTCATGGACCGCAGGTGCGGTCACACCAAAAAATTCCCACCAGCTATGAAATTGCTGGTTTTTGACCCCGCTTGGGGTCCGGGAGACCCCTGGGCCCACCCGAGCCCTCGACAAATTACACCAACCAATCCCAAATTATATGACGGCTCGATCGAGCTCCCAGAACACTAAAAACATCGCCCAAACTATAAATCACTCTCCAAAACCCCTTAGTTCCAAGCTTAAGATTTCAAGAAAATTCAAATGGCTCACCATACGCCGAACGGGTCTATACTGCTCGGAATCACCCAAAATTTTGCGGACAAGTCATAAATGACTATACGGAACTATTGCAAGTTCTGGAATTCCATTCGGACCATGATATCATGAGGTCCAATTCTAGGCTGTATTCTAAATCTTATGAAATCCTGAATTCCAATTCAGGTGCCGAAATACTCCCGGGTCATCAGAAACCCGAGGCGAACACACTCCCAAGTCCAAAATCATCATCCGGAGCTGCTGGAGTTGTCAGAACTCAATTCCGAGGTCGTTTGCTCAAAATGCTGCTCGGAACCAAAATTAGCCAAATAGGCTAGCCTTCAGGAACCAAGTGTTCCTGAACTGGCCAAATCACTTCTGAATCTCGAACTACCTGCCCACACAAGTCATAAGGCACGAGTAGCCGCTATGGAAAGAGTCATTCACGGGAACGGAGTCCCAACACATAAAACGACCGGCTGGGTCGTTACATTTTGATAGACTTTGTTTTACTGAAATCTGAAGGTTAGACAACAGATTTTTCTATAAAATTTTTCAAAAAAGATTCTTCTCGAATACTGTTTTGCTTGCTCTCAAAAACATAAAGTATCACAAAAAAAACTTATCAGTCGGTGGTTTTGGTTCTCAGTTTTGCTCCTCTGTGGGTATTTTGATTTGAAGAATCATGAACACCTATATTCGAAATTCCTGGGTTGTTTTTCCTGTTGGTACTGTTTGGTCTAGCTGGTTGTGGATCATTTGTTCTTTGTTGCTGTTCTTTCCTCCTTGTTGGTTAATTTTCATCTCTTCCTGACCTTTATTTGGCCAGGACTTCTGTTGTTTTCTCTTTGAAAAGGTATGTAAGACCTTATTCTATGAATGAATTTCTTCAGATCTGAAATTTTGTGTTATGCTGATATGTAAATTTATTGGTTTGGTTTGAGTTTTCCTTTGCTGAATTTGTATGCAAGTATGAGGTTAAAATGTATATTAGTCTTTGCTGAAATTTGGTTAAGCAATTTCAAATAAGATTGTAACACTAAAATGGTGAATCTCTGATTGTCTAGCATGACTGGAATTGAATCTGACTCTCTTTATGGTCAGATTCATTCCATAGAGATGCATAAAGAATTTTTGTTGTCTTCTTTTAGTTGTTGAAAGAATCACAAGCAAGGGCGCGAATATCTCGAGGCAAAGTCAAGTTCTTAAGTTGGAGAATCTTTTTAGCTTAGAAATATTTTTTTTTCTTTGTTTTACTGCCTTCGTGCAGCCCCTCCTTTTATTCATTTAAAATATGTATTTTTGTCAAAACAAGAGTTATTGTTGGAACTATTGTAAAGTGAACTGAACTGTAATATGATATTTTTGGCTAAATTGGTATGTAGGAACGGGTCAAGCCATTGAAACAGCCTGTCGAGGTTTGATATGGCCTTAACCTCAGCCATTGGGCCTAAGAGGTGCGAAGCCTAATAGTTTTCATATTGTGAATTGAAAGTCAGTTAAGTATAGTTTATAGAAAAAATGTGGATGGTTTTAAACTTTTCATGCGATTTTTTCACACTCCTACAGTGGTTACATGCGAACCAATTGAGGTTCAAAATGTCTTCAAACTTAGGTGATTTTTTTTCGAAAATTAAAACTAACTTGTCCAAAGTTGTTAAGTCTTATGGTAGAAAAATCTGTTTTCTTAAAACTCCCTAATTTACCTCAAAACTGCCGACTTCGCCTCTAAGGAATTCATAAACGCACAAGTAAAGTCATATTGTTCAAGAAATGCTTTCCATCAAACTCATAAATAATTGCTTAGTCATTATGAACTTGTGCAAAATAACGTGTAATTTGAAGATCATCAGAGACTTATTAATTTAATAATCTAGTTGAATAAGGTTGTTTCTTTTGTTTAATGACCGGTACTCAAAATTTGAAAATCAATGACTTATTTTGCTTTTTCAAACCTCTCATTTATAGCATGTTGTCGTAACGTTTTACTCTTCTTGCAAAATTAGTCTAAATTAGGATTGGCCAAAGAGTTGAATGATAAATCAGGCTAAAATATGGCCATAGCCCAAGAATCTTGTCCTTTAGGCTCGGGAAATTTGATCTTAGATAGAATGAATACCTCTTATAGTTTGAAATTCAATATGTAATCGAATATTATCTCATATTATCGTAAACCACACTCGGGAGTGGCAACTCATGCCCCCGACTCTAAACTCCAAACGTTAATAAAAATGCATATAGCAACCACGAGTGCGTTTCATGTGACTTGTTTGTCGTGTGCTCAAAAACAACAAGTGCACGCCATCATGACTTGTTTAAAGTTAAATCCATAAATGTCCTAATTGACCTTAAAACCAAAACGCTCTTTCAAAAAATAGAAAACGTGAAGAATAATCGAACATCGCCTCAAATAGGCATTATAAAACCGTTAGGATAAACATCTTGGCTACATAACCTACACTCGGGTGCGACAACTCATGTACCCTTTTCCAACTTCAAACCATAACAAAATCACGTGTTGTGACTACGGGTGCATTTCATGTGGCGTAATTTTAACACCTCCAAAAGCATAACAAGATTAATCAAAGAGTTTTAAATATAGGTTAAAATACGTAAATAATCGAATAATTTAGGCCAAATAATATTAGTTAAGCGACCGTGCTAGAATCACGGAACTCGGGAATGCCTAACACCTTCTCCCAGGTTAACAGAATTCCTTACCTGGATTTCTAGTTCGCAGACATTTAACAGAGTCAAAAACATCCTCGGTTTGGGATTTAAAAAATAAAACAATGTCCCGGAGCATCGTCAAAATCCGAGGGGCGACTCTGAACTAATAAAAATCCCAAATCCGAATAATGTCACTTAAAGTGGAAAAACTCCCTTATTACCCCTTCATTAATCCCATGGTAGTGAAAAAGGAGGTGTGATAACTCTGGCGACTCTGCTAGGGATTTAACCTAGAATCTCTGGTCCAGAGTTCAAGAATTCGAGCTTGTATAACTGTTATATATTGGCTTTCATTATCTAATTTTTACGTGTTTAAACCTAATGTGCTAATTGCCGCATTTACCGCTTTGATATTGTTTGAACTGCATATAAAATTGTGCCGAAACCCTTCTTCTCTCTTAGTCTGCTAAATCATATGGGAAGTGTGCACTTCCTGTGACTTCTTTTCTGTTACCAAATTTTAGAACGAGGTACGGACAAGTTGCAAAGCCGGTGAAGCTTCTCTATTCCCGGTACAATGCCCCGACCTCGGCTCAAGCTGTCCGCTCGGGTAAGCCTTGTCTAGAACAAAACCCCAGGGTATAAACCTAGTATGACATAGCCTCAGGCCGGATCCCTAGAAGGAACGTTTATTTGCATCACGTGCATTTGACTTAGGGGACTCAACACAGGGGTGGGTCCGTCTAGGACAGGTGAACCCAAAATAAAAGACTATCCTGATGCATCCTACTTGCTATGTGTACAACATTTTTTGTTACGGTTTGTTTGTTGACGAGCTAAAAAAAAAGAGAAAGATAAAAGAAAAACCAAGAGAGAGAAAAGAATAGGAGATTTAGCCGATTTTGAAAAAAAAAACAATATTCGAAATCATCCCGAAACTCTGCCAAAATCTCTGAAAATAGTATTTCGAAACAAAGTAAGTCGGTGCATATTTTTCAAAATTATGTCGAGATGTCCCCAACTACGCATTCTTTGATTCTCACCGGATGTGAGATACGTAGGCAACCCTCATCAGGTCCAACTTTAAAAAAAAAACAAAAATAGAAAATACAGTCGCAAAATTAGGTGATGTTGTTCTTGCCTAAATAGCCAATTGTCCCAACGGGACGCTGGGAGGCTATTTTTGCAAAAAAATAGCCACTTATAGTCTTTTCAAAAAATTTGGCCCAGTTAGCGAGCACAACCCTAAAAGCTTCCTACCCGACGTATTGAGGGGTCGTATTCGCAAGAATGGTCCATTTTTCTTTATTACAAAACTTTTGCAAAAATAACACTTTTTCGCATTCAGTCAAAACCTTGTATGGCTTTGTTTTCTTAATCAAAACATTAAAACAAATGTGCAGGATGAATACAGTTGAAAACACTCCTTTTAGGGTTGTCGAGGAAATTCCCGTGGGACTCCATATGTGGTGGAGCGACCTAGGGGAAGTGAGTAGAAAGTCTGCCGTAAAAGCTCTAGGCAGACTTACTGGCCTTCTAAAAATCAAGCCGAGGTTGGATATCGTTGAAGCTTTAGTGTCATTTTGGGACCCCGCCCACAATGTGTTCCACTTTTCAAACTTTGAATTGACGCCCATGTTAGAGGAAATAGCGGGGTATGCTGGTCTCGGTGATAATCTTAGAAGTCGGTATCCGGTGGCACCCAGGGCGGTAACTCCACATAAGTTCTTGGATCTTTTGAACATCAGTCGGGACACTCAAGACTCACACCTGGCTGAAGGGTTCTGCACTTTCTATTTCCTTTACAAACGTTATGGAGATCCTCGGAACACGTCAATATTTTTCTGCAAGCACAAGAAGCGGATTACTTTCAAAATGATATCCGCCATGGGCAAACCATTTGCAGAAGCAATCAAAATTGGGGAAATGGTTGAGAATGGTTTAAAGACTGGTCGTATCCTGAGCCAATCAGCCATAAGAGAAACCTCCCAGGACATCCAAAACGGGTCTGGCAGTGCCGCCAACAGAAAGAAGAAAGAAGAAGGGGCCATGATGGTTTCCGATGTCAGGGGTTCTCGGCAACACTCGGGTCCATTCCCCAAAACCTCCCAACACTACTACCCTCACCAGAACGCAACTTACACTACATCTCCTTATCCTTATGAGGTGATGAACGCTCAGCCGCATCTCAGGCCGTAACAACAATACAACCACAACAGAGCTCCGCCCCTAAGAAATAACCATCCTCCCCTAGCTCCATATAATCCACGCCCTCCTCAAAACAACTACCCATACAATGCTTACCGAGAACAACCAAGGAGAACTAACTTTACTCCTATCGGTGAATAATACTCAAGCCTCTTCCCAAAGTTTGTTCAGATGGGGCTTTTGCAGCCCGTACCTCCGAAAAGGAAAAATCCACAATCGCCAGCATACAAGCGGGTTACCAACTGTGCCTATCATTCCGGAGTAGAGGGGCATGACACGGAGGAGTGTTGGACCCTCAAACGGGATGTGGAGAATCTTACTGAGCAAAAGAAGGTAGTGTTAAGGGATGAAGATGCTCCCAATGTGACTAACAATCAGTTGCCCGCCTATAACAATGGGCCTGTTATCGGCATGATCTGCGAGGACCAAGATTTTGATCCATATTTAAAGGCTATCATCGCCATCGCAGACGTGGATAAAAGCCTAAAGCGGCACCCAAGACAGCCAAGGAAATAAAGAAAAATAATCCCGTCCCTCAAGCAACAGGGAAGGCTGAAGCCAAGACAAAGATAGGATCTTCTAAAGACGACGTTCTTTACGTCCCTAGGGCACCCAAGAAGGAACAAGGTATGTTAAGCCCGCCTAGAAGGCTACAATTCAACAGAGCCACGACAAACGGCCCGACAATGTATGTACCAAAGGGGACGTACGTGGCGCGGGGGCGAATAATTTCACCAAGGCTGAATGAGCCCGTGGTTATTAGCCGCGCGCCGCAAACTCCTGTGAATAATACTACTGTCGTCCCTTGGAACTACAACAAGACAGTAGTAACATACAAAGGAAAAGAGATCACACAGGAAGAAATTGAAGCAAACTCCTCTGAAAAATACCTCAATCTAAAAGAGCTGGCCAAAAATAAGCACAAACGCTTGCCTCTTAAAAGACATATCACCGTCGAAGAGGCTGAAGAGTTCTTTAAGAAGATGAACATGACTGAATATGCTACAATTGAAGAACACAGGAAAACTCCTGATCAAGTATAACTCTTATCTTTGTTGATGGGCTCAAGAGAGCATCAGAAAATACTCTTGAAAATGTTGAATGAAGCGTATGTGCCGGCAGAGACCTCAGTCGAACAATTGGAAAGAATGGCCGTGCGTTTCTTTGAAGTAAACATAATTTCTTTTAGCCGGAATGATCTACCTCCCGAGGGAGCCGCTCACAACAAAGCCTTACACTTAACAGTTAAAAGTGAGGGATATTATGTGAAGAGAGTTATTCTTGATGGTGGTTCTGGGGTACATATTTTCCCTTTATCCACATTACAATGAATGGGAATCAGCACTGAGAGAATAAGACCGAATAATGTCTATGTCTGTGCCTTCTATGGGACCAAAAGGGACACCATTTGCGAAATAGACATAGTCATGACAATCGGCCCTGTGGACTTTATGGTAACCTTCCAAATCTTAGATATGGATACCTCATACAATTTCTTGCTAGGAAGATCGTGGATTTATGCCGCTTGAGCAGTACCCTCTACCCTCCATCAAATTGTCAAATTCGAATATGAAAACAAGAAGATAGTGGTCCACAGGGAGGATGAGCAGTCAATCTACAGAGGGGTCCCCTGTCTTGAAGCCAGAGAGGGGAGTGAGCATATTGTCTATCAAGCGTTTGAAATTGTGTTTGCCGACCAACATGAAGAAGGTGCTCCATGCCCACAAACCTGCCTATAAAACGCGTCAATCATGGTCGCTACCGACATGATTAGACATGGATACAGACCCGGAAAGGGGCTTAGGATGACTTGCAAGGCATCACTGAACCGATCTCTCTACCTGCCGGTGAAAAATTCTTCGGCATAGGTTTCCAAGCCTCAGATGAATATGTGAAGTAGGTCGACGCCCGTAAAAGCAATGGATGAGACCTACCTCAGCCAGTCCCACATATTACTGAGACTTTCATCACACTGCAATATGTCGAAGAAGAAGAAGAGGCCTTTACGGCCGAAGAAATTGAAGGAATCTTCGAGGCCATGAAGCAGATGTTGTATGAAACTAACATGGTCCAGTTGGGAGAAGGCTCAAGCACCGCTGAGGTGCAGTACATGGGCCCAAATGCCAAGTTGCAGAACTGGAAGGCTACTCCATTCCTCGTCAGGCGGTAGTCCCGGTAGTTCAGTTTTGCCATCCTTCCTGCACTATGAGTTATTTCAGGGTGTAACTCAAGTGTTTTTAATTTACTGCCTTTTGAATTCCGATGTAAACCCTCCTATGTTCAAATTCAATGAAATGAAATCAAAATTTCATAGTCTATTATTCCTTCTGATTTTTGCTCATTTTTCTTATTTTCAGTCCTAATAATGCGGCCATAAATAACATGACATGCTCGCGGACTTCATGCTCTGATCTTAATATGCTGTCTAACCTCAAAATAATGAATCAAGAACCGGAATATGATGAAGAAGAGGCTTTTAGGGAAATAAATCGAGAATTAGAACAATTCGAGAATAAGACTAAGCCGAACTTAAACGAAACAGAACCCGTTAACTTGGGGAATGCAGAAGAGGTTCCAGAAACCATGATAAGCGTCCACACTGATGAAAGAACTATGGACGCTCTGATTCAACTTCTATTTGAATTCAAAGACATGTTTACTTGGTCCTACGACGACATGCCCGGACTAAGTGTAGATTTGGTGGTACATAAATTGCCGACCTATCCCAGTTATCCGCCCGTCAAACAAAAGCAGAGGAAATATAAAACAGACCTGAGTGACAAAATCAAAGAAGAGGTCACTAAACAATTAAAAGCTGAAGTGATCCGAGTGGTCCAATATACCACCTGGCTGGCCAATGTGGTTCCAGTACCTTAAAAGGACGAAAATGTCAGGGTATGTGTCGACTATCGAGATTTGAATAAAGCAAGCCCTGAAGATAACTTTCCACTACCAAACATACATATCCTGGTTGACAATTGTGCCAAACATGAGGTACAGTCTTTCGTGGATTGCTATGCTGGATACCACCAGGTATTAATGGATGAAGAAGATGCAGAAAAGACAGCTTTCCCTACACCCTGGGGCACGTATTGTTACTGAGTCATGTCGTTCAGTCTAAAGAACGCTGGGGAAACATAAATGAGGGCCATGACCACCATTTTCAACGACACGATGCATCATGAGACTGAGGTATACGTGGATGATGTGATTATTAAATCCAGGACGCAAGATGACCATGTCCAGCATTTAAGGAAATTCTTCGAACGCCTGCATAAGTATGATCTGAAACTAAACTCGGCCAAGTGTGCTTTTAGAGTTCCGTTTGGAAAATTACTGGGGTTTATAGTCAGCCGGCGAGGAATCGAGCTGGATCATACAAAGATAATATCTATTAGATATCTCCCACCTCCAAGAACCAAGAAGGAGGTCATGAGTCTTCTGGGTACCACCAGGTATTGATGGATGAAGAAGATGCAGAAAAGACAGCTTTCCCTACACCCTGGGGCACGTATTGTTACCGAGTCATGTCGTTCAGTCTAAAGAACACTGGGGAAACATATATGAGGGCCATGACCACCATTTTCAACGACATGATGCATCATGAGACTGAGGTATACGTTGATGATGTGATTATTAAATCCAGGACGCAAGATGACCATGTCCAGCATTCAAGGAAATTCTTCGAACGCCTGCATAAGTATGATCTGAAACTAAACTCGGCCAAGTGTGCTTTTAGAGTTCCGTTTGGGAAATTACTGGGGTTTATAGTCAGCCGGCGAGGAATCGAGCTGGATCCGACAAAGATAAAATCTATTAGAGATCTCCCACCTCCAAGAACTAAGAAGGAGGTTATGAGTCTTCTGGGTACCACCAGGTATTGATGGATGAAGAAGATGCAGAAAAGACAGCTTTCCCTACACCCTGGGGCACATATTGTTACCGAGTCATGTCGTTCAGTCTAAAGAACACTGGGGAAACATATATGAGGGCCATGACCACCATTTTCAATGACATGATGCATCATGAGACTGAGGTATACGTGGATGATGTGATTATTAAATCCAGGACGCAAGATGACCATGTCCAGCATTTAAGGAAATTCTTCGAACGCCTGCATAAGTATGATCTGAAACTAAACCCGCCCAAGTGTGCTTTTAGAGTTCCGTTTGGGAAATTACTGGGTTTTATAGTCAGCCGGCGAGGAATCGAGCTGGATCCGACAAATATAAAGTCTATTAGAGATCTCCCACCTCCAAGAACCAAGAAGGAGGTCATGAGTCTTCTGGGTAGGTTGAATTACATCAGCAGGTTCATCGCTCAGTTGACGTCCACTTGTGAGCCTATATTCAAGCTGTTGAAGAAAGATGCAGCCATCAAATGGACAGACGAATGCCAAAACGCTTTCGACAAGATCAAAGAATATCTGTCAAACCCGCCAGTGCTAGTCCCACCAGAACCAGGAAGACCCTTATTCCTATACCTGACGTTGTTAGAAAATTCCTTCGGATGTGTTCTCGGGCAACATGACGCAACCGGGAAGAAATAACATGCCATATATTACTCAAGCAAGAAGTTCACGAGCTACAAAGCCAAGTATACGTTGTTGGAAAGAACTTGTTGCGCTCTAACTTGGGTCGCTCAGAAGCTCCGGCATTATTTGTTGGCTTATACCACATACCTCATCACTAGGATGGATCCATTGAAGTACATATTCCAAAAGTCGATGCCCACCGGAAGATTAGCAAAGTGGCAGATTTTTCTCACCGAATTCGACATAGTCTATGTCACTCGCACGACAATGAAGGCCCAGGCCTTGGCAGATCACTTGGCAGAAAATCTTGTCGATGACGACTACCACCCTATAAGTACTTACTTCCAAAATAAGAAGGTAAATTCAGTCGAGATAACTTCTGAGGACGCCAACACTTGGAAAATGTTCTTTGATGGAGCTGTAAATGCAAAAGGTGTTGGGATTGGGGCAATCTTGATTTCACCAACGGGACAGCATTATCCCGCCACGGCCCGCCTCCGTTTATTCTGTACAAACAATACTGCCGAATATGAAGCTTGTTTAATGGGTATGTGCCGGCAGAGACCTCAGTCGAACAATTGGAAGAATGGTCATGCGTTTCTTTGAAGTAAACAAAATTTCTTTTAGCCGGAATGATATACCTCCCGAGGGAGCCGCTCACAACAAAGCCTTACACTTAACAGTTAAAAGTGAGGCATATCATGTGAAGAGAGTTATGCTTGATGGAGGTTCCGGGGTAGATATTTTCCCTTTATCCACACTGCAAGGAATGGGAATCAACACTGAGAGAATCAGACCGAATAATGTTTGTGTCCGTGCCTTCGATGGGATCAAAAGGGACACCATTGGCAAAATAGACATATTCATGACAATCGGTCCTGTGGACTTTAAGGTAACCTTCCAAATCTTAGATATGGATACCTCATACAATTTCTTTCTAGGAAGACCGTGGATTCATGTCGCTGGAGTAGTACCCTCTACCCTCCATGAAATGGTCAAATTCGAATATGAAATCCAGGAGATAGTGGTCCATGGGGAGGACGAGGAGTCAATCTACCGAGACCCCTCGGTCCCCTGTCTTGAAGCCAGAGAGGGGAGTGAGCATATTGTCTATCAAGCATTTGAAATTGTGCTTGCTGACAAACATGAAGAAGGTGCTCCATGCCCACAACCCTGCCTATCAAACGCGTCAATCATGGTCGCTACCGACATGATTAGACATGGATACGGACCCGGAAAGAGGCTTGGGGTGTCCTTGCAAGGCATCACTGACCGATTTCTCTACTTGCCGCTGAAAAATTCTTCGCCATAGGTTTCCAAGCCTCAGATGAAGATGTGAAGTGGGCCAACGCCTGTAAAAGCAATGGATGGGACCTACCTCAGCTAGTCCCACATATTACTGAGACTTTCATCAAACCGCAATATATCGAAGAAGAAGAAGAGGCCTTTACGGCCAAAGAAATTGAAGGAATCTTCGAGGCCATGAAGCAGATGTTGTGTGAAACTAACATGGTCCAGTTGGGAGAAAGCTCAAGCACCGCTGAGGTGCACTACATGGGCCCAAACGCCAAGTTGCATAATTGGAAGGCTACTCCATTCCCCGTCAGGCGGGACACCCGGTAGTTCAGTTTTGCCATCCTTCCTGCACTATGAGTTATTTCAGGGTGTAACTCAAGTGTTTTTAATTTACTGCCTTTTGAATTCCGATGTAAACCCTCCTATGTTCAAATTCAATGAAATGAAATCAAAATTTCATAGTCTATTATTCCTTCTAATTTTTGCTCATTTTTTCTTATTTTCAGTCCTATTAATGCGGCCATAAATAACATGACATGCTCGCTGTCTAACCTAAAAATAATGAATCAAGAACCGGAATATGATGAAGAAGAGGCTTTTAGGGAAATAAACCGAGAATTAGAACAATTCGAGAATAAGACTAAGCCAAACTTAAACGAAACATAACCCGTCAACTTGGGTAATGTAGAAGAGGTTCGAGAAACCATGATAAGCATCCACACTGATGACCATTGATGAATAAGGTGACCATCAAGAATAAGTATCCTCTGCTGCGCATTGATGATTTGTTTGACCAGTTGCAGGGTGCTCGTGTGTTTTCTAAGATTGATCTTAGATCGGGTTATCACCAGCTGAAGATTCAGGCTTCTGATGTTCCAAAGACGGCATTTCGCACCAGATATGGCCATTATGAGTTCTTAGTGATGTCCTTTGGCTTGACCAATGCCCCAGCAACATTTATGGACTTTATGAATAGGGTGTTCAGGCCGTTTATCGACTTCTTCGTTATTGTTTTCATTGACGATATACTGATCTACTCACGGAGTCTTGGTGAGCACGAGCACCATTTGAGAGTCCTACCTTGCGAGAGCAGAAACTATATGCTAAGTTCTCCAAGTACGAGTTCTGGTTGGAGTCTGTGGCATTTTTGGGGCACGTTGTATCTGGTGAGGGTATCAAGGTTGATCCACAGAAGATTGAGGCAGTTCAGAGCTGGCTGCGTCCTACTTCAGCTTTAGAGATCAGGAGTTTTCTAGGTTTAGCAGGCTATTATCGTCGATTCGTGGAGGGATTCTCCTCTATTGCATCTCCACTAACTAGGTTAACTCGGAAGAATGCCCCGTTTTGATGGTCAGACGATTGTGAAGCGAGCTTTCAGAAGATCAAGGCAGCATTGACTTCAGCACTAGTTCTATCATTGCCTTCCGAGTCAGGGATGTATATGGTATATTGCGATGCTTCACGCGTCGGGTTGGGATGTGTGTTGATGCAGGATGGCAGGGTTATAGCTTATGCTTCACGGCAGCTGAAGGTTCATGAGAAGAATTATCCTGTACACGACTTAGAGTTGGCGGCGATTGTTCATGCTTTGAAGATTTGGCGGCACTACTTGTATGGTGTATCATGTGAGGTCTACACTGATCACCGCAGTTTGCAATACATGCTTAAGCAGAGGGACCTTAAGTTGAGGCAGCGGAGGTGGCTTGAGTTGTTAAAGGACTATGATCTTACTATTTTGTACCACCCGGGCAAGGCGAATGTAGTAGCGGATGCTTTGAGCAGGAGAGCAACGAGTATGGGTAGTTTGGCCTACATTGCAGCTGAGGAGAGACCTTTAGCCCTGGACATTCAGTCCTTGGCCAATCGCTTGGTGAGATTGAACCTTTCAGAGCCTCGTCGAGTTCTAGCTCATGTGATTGCTCAGTCTTCAATGTTGGGTGAGATTAAGGCTCGACAGTTTGATGATCCATGTATGGCAGAGCTTCGAGATACGGTGGTCCAGGGTAAGGCCAAGGAGGTTACCTTGGGTGAGGATGGTGTTTTGAGACTTCAGGGCCGATTGTGTGTTCCAGATATTGATGGCCTGAGGGAGAGGATTCTAGCACAGGCGCACAGTTCTTGGTATTCTATTCATCCAGGAGCGACGAAGATGTATCATGAATTGAAGCAGCATTATTGGTGGAGGCGCATGAAGAAGGACATTGTTCAGTGTGTGGCCAGGTGTCTTAATTGTCAGCAGGTTAAGTACGAGCACCAGAGGCCAGGGGGCTTATTTCAGCAGATGCCCATTCCTCAGTGGAAATGTGAGCGCATCACCATGGACTTCGTGGTTGGGTTGCCTCGGACTTTGCGAAAGGTTGACGCGGTTTGGGTCATTGTGGATAGATTGACCAAATCGGTGCATTTCATTCTTGTGGCTACTACTTATACGACAGAGAGGCTGGCTCAGATTTACATTCGAGATATTGTCCGATTGCATGGTGTGCCGGCGTCTATTATATCGGATCGAGGTCCTCAGTTCACTTCGCACTTCTGGAGAGCTTTGCACAGCGAGATGGGTACTCAGATAGACCTCAGTTCAGCATTTCACCCTCAGACTGATGGCCAGTCAGAGAGTACAGTTCAAGTTTTGGAGGATATGCTCAGGGCTTATGAGATTGACTTTGGAGGTCAGTGGGACCAGTTACTACCGTTGGCAGAGTTTGCATACAATAATAGTTATCAGTCCAGCATCGAGATGGCTCCATTTGAGGCTTTATATTATCGGCGATGTCGTTCTCCCATCGGGTGGTTTGAGCCTGGCGAGGCCAAGTTATATGGCACAGATTTGGTGAGAGATGCCTTGGAGAAGGTAAAGGTTATTCAGGAGAGGCTCTGCACAGCTCAATCTAGACAGAAAAGCTACACAGATCAGCGGGCACGTGAAATAGTATTTATGGAGGGAGATAAGGTTATGTTGAAGGTTTCTCCAATGAAGGGCTTCATGAGATTTGGGAAGAAGGGCAAGCTGAGTCCCACGTTTATAGGACTTTTCGAGGTGTTGAGGCGGATCGGAGAGGTTTCCTATGATCTTTATTTACCTCCAGCCTTATCAGGAGTTCATCCAGTTTTTCACGTATCCATGCTTCGGAGGTATCACGCCGACTTCTCACATGTGGTTGATTACAGCACAATTCAGTTAGATGAGAAGTTGGGCTACGAGGAGGAGCCAGTTGCTATTATTGATAGGCAGGACCGCCAGTTGAGGTCCAAGATAGTTTCTGCGATTAAGGTCCAGTGGAGGGGCCAACAAGTCGATGAGGCGACCTGGGAGTCTGAGGAGGACATGCAGAGCACGTATCCACAGCTATTCAGCACTTCAGGTACGATGCTACGTCCGTTCGAGGACGAACGTTTGTTTTAGAGGGGGAGATTGTGATGACCCAAAAGGTCATCTTATGTAAATTTAATTATGACTGTGTTTCGAGGCCCCGAAAGCCTCCGTCAATCTCACCTCGATGTGCGTTCGCAGCCCGGACGCGAAGCCGAGAAGCCTTTATGTGGAAACTTGAAAAAGAGTTGAATTTATGATAACTAATTGAATAAAGTTGACTTTGGTCATCATTTTTGGTAAACGGACCCGGATCCATGATCTGACGGTCCGGGAGGTCCGTAGAAAAATATGGGAGTTGGGCGTATGCCCGGAATCCAAATCCTGAGGACCGATGTCCGAGAAATGAATTTTTAAAGAAAATTGTTTTCTGAAAAATAATAAAGGCTTATGAAAATGAACCTTGATGTGAAACCTGTGTTGCCGGGCCCGTATTATTGGTCCAGAGCCCGAAACAAGTTCAATATGTGTTATTTAAGTTATCTGTGAAATTTTGTAAGAAACGGACTTGATTTGAGGGGTTTCGGATCAAAATGGGAAATTTAGAGTTAGTGATGTTTTGAGGATTTTCATAGAACTTGAAATTTGGTTTGGAATGTGATTTTGTCCTATCGAGGTCTGAAGGCAATTTCGACATCGGGAATAGTTCTGTTATGTCATTTATGACTTGTCTGCAAAATTTGAAGTCATTCCGAGTAGTATAGACCCGTTCGGCGCATTGAAGTGAATTCTAGAATTTCTTAAGTTCTTAAGTTGATTCAATTTGGTTTTGGGATTGAATTTTGAGTTTCTTTGTTGTTTTTCATTTTCCGGAAGTTCGAGCGAGTCCGTATCATGAATACAGACTTGTTGGTGTCTTTGAACGGGGTCCCGAGGGGTTCGAGTGAGTTTCGGACCCCTCGGAGTTAATTCCAAAACACTAGAATTTTCTGTCTGGTTTTCTTCAGTGTGTTTGCAGGCAATTAGATGCGATCGCACAAGAGGCTGGACCTGGTGTGAGAGAATGACTTGTGCGATCGCACAGGTCTATCCGCGATCGCACAGGGTATGCTTTGAGTGGGCCTTTTTTGTTCTCCGCGATCGCAACCCTCACCCCTGCGATCGCACAAAGCTGCCTACCCCCCCCCCCTGCCTGCTACTCTCTGCAATCGCCAGCCTTCAGCTGTGGTTGCACTATGTTTATTGAGGGCCGTAGGAATTTGCCCTGTGCGAATGCACTGGCCCAGCTGCGATCGCATAGTACAAGCAGCTAGGCGGTGTATTTTAATACGGGACCCAACCCATTTTTGCTCCATTTTCATCTTCCTCAAGGTTTTGAGAGCATTTCAAGAGGATGTTCCACCATTGTCATCAAGGTAATTTAATTCCTTAGTTTTCATGAATTTAACATCAATTCCTAATGCAATTCCCTTCTAATTATCCTAAAAATTCATAGAAATTGTTAGAAATTTAGGGATTTTTGCCATGAATTATAGCAAGGACTTGCATAATTATGATCCTTAGACTCCGGTTAATTGATTCCTTCAAGAATTTTCGAAATCCAAACGTGTGGGCCAGGGGTCGAAATTCCAAAAACCTTCAAGAATGCTTAATTTTAGGATTTCTTGTTAATTCTCCTTCTTGGAGTTGAAATTGAATCAATTATACCATGTTTGGCTAGTTGTGAGCTGTCGAGAGTTTATTTCGGAGATTCGGGCGCATCCTTGATCCGAGGGGTGATATTGTCACGAGGTGAGTCTCCTTTCTAACCTTGTAAGAGGGAACTGTCCCCATAAGTATTCTATGTGTTGTATGTATTTTTTTTGGGGGGCTACGTGCGTACCACGTGACAAGTGTCCGTACGTAGCGACTACATGTGTTATGTCCGGGTAGTTTAGGACCACAACATGCCTTGTATTCTGCCTTGAAATGACTTATATGTTATAAATTCTTGCTTGATATATCATTGTTATCCCTGAGTATTTCATTTATTAAATATTTGGAAAGATTTGATAAGTGAAGTAGACTTGATGTTTTGTGTGCGCATGTTGTCGCTTTGCCATTTAAATCCCGCGGGCGATATGTAAATCTTCCTTCACTCTTAGGGGAGAGGGCCGTACGCCACGGCAGATTTTATAGTGCACTCTTGGTACGGGTCGGTCGATCCCCGGCAGTGCACCGGGATTTAATTAAGAATGCACTCTTGGTACGGGCCGGTCGATTCCCGGCAGTGCATGGACGAAGTTACACAGTGATATGATATGATTACATTGATAGATGCACTCTTGGTATGGGCCGGTCGATCCCCGACAGTGCGTAGGCATGATTATTGATAGGCATGCATTCTTGGTACGGGTCGGTCGATCCCTAGCAGTGCATATCTATTCTTCTTTATGACGCCAGCTTGTTGTCTTATCCTTGTGTGTGCATGACTATTTGGTGTTGTTTCCTGATTTATGATTTAAGGCAGTATTGGGAAGAAGAGAAAGTGGAAATTGTCATTTGCTTTCAGTACTTACCTGAAACCTTGTGTTTACTTCATTGTGATATATTGCTTACATGTCTACTAATTTCCTTATATTCTGCTTTATGTTAACTGTTGGACCTTAGTAAGTATCGAGTCGACCTCTCGTCACTACTTCTTCGAGATTAGACGGGATACTCACTGGGTATATATTTATTTATGTACTCATGCTGCATTTTCTTTTCTTTTCTGTACTTGATTGTACATGTCCGGAGGCTGGTACGTCTGATTATCAGGCCGGTGCTAGATATTGATAGTGTGGTCATACTTCACGGTGAGCTTCTTTCCCAGCGACCTCCTAGCAGCACCCTGGAGTTTCTTTTGTTATATTCTTTGTATATTTAATTCAGACTGAGACTCTATATATATTGTAGTCATTGTATATTCAGTAGTTTCCCGTGACACTCGTGACACTAGTTCCTCGCACACACACGTAGTGAATATTTTGGGTTTGGGCTGTATCTATATATGTGCTTCGGTTTGGCCCTATGCCTTCATATTTTTTATGATGTTTATGTCTTATCATGCTAGCATTATGTTAATTGTATAAAATTGGTAATTTCTGACATGTTTAGATCAGACGGGCAAGGGGATATCCTCTAGTGTTTTCTATATTGGCTTGCCTAACCCCGTTGTTGGGCGCCATCGCGACCCGAATTAGGATTTGGGTCGTGACAAAATCTTAAGGGGGATGAGGGATATAGGAATGTTCTAGAAGAAGGTACAGTTGTCCAATAGTATAAGGTTCTAGAAGAAGGTACACCTTATCCTATTGGACAGTTGTACCTTCTTCTAGAACATTCCTATATCCCTCATCCCCCTTAAGATTTTGTCACGACCCAAATCCTAATTCGGGTCGCGATGGCGCCCAACAACGGGGTTATGCAAGCCAATATAGAAAACACTAGAGGATATCCCCTTGCCCGTCTGATCTAAACATGTCGGAAATTACCAATTTTAAACAATAAACATAATGCTAGCATGATGAGACATAAATATCATAAAAAATATGAAGGCACAGGGCCAAACCGAAGCACATATATAGATACAGCCCAAACCCAAAATATTCACTACGTGTGTGTGCGAGAAACTAGTGTCACGAGTGTCACGAGAAACTACTGAATATACAATGACTACAATATATACAGAGTCTCAGTCTGAATGAAATGGACAGAGAATATAACAAAAGAACTTCAGGGTGCTGCTAGGAAGTCGCCGGGAAAGCAGCTCACCGTGAAGTATGACCACGCTATCAATATCTAGAACCGGTCTGATGATCAGACGTACCAGCCTCCGGACCTGTACAGTCAAGTACAAAAAATAAAATAAAGTGCAGCATGAGTATATATTAAATAAATATGTACCCAGTGAGTATCCCGCCTAAACTCGAAGAAGTAGTGACGAGAGGTCGACTCGATACTCACTAAGGTCCAACAGTAATTACATATGACAGAATATAGTGAAATACAGTAGGCATGTCAGGAAATAAGCAACAAATACATATCAAGAGAAGAAATCCAAACAACTACTAAACTAAACAATAAAGCACTTTCAAGGGTAAGACCACCGAACGAAACAATAACCACAAATTCTTAGATCCGCCGTGGCGTACGACCTGCTCCCATACGGTACCTTCTACACTCGTCGTGGTGTATGGCCCGATCCCACATTCATTTCAATTTCCTTTCAACACTGTCGTGGCGTACGACCCGATCCCATATTCATTTAAATTTCTTTTCAACACTGCCGTGGCGTACAGCCCTATCCCATATTCTTTTCAACACTGTCGTGGCGTACGGACCGATCCTATATTCATTTCAAATTTTTTTCAACACTGCCGTGGCGTACAACCGGATCCCATATATTTTACAATTTCTCTTCATAACAAATTCCTTGCCATTCAACAATTTTCCAAGAAGCCTCAGAGGAACAACACTATAAAACATAACCTTATAGTACATATGGCGTCACAATATATCATATAAAGCATTACAAGGAAAACATATCGGGCATTACGAGAAAGCATACAAGGCATGATATGGGCCTATCTACCCGGACATAACAATAATAGCCGCTACGTACGGACTCTCATCACTTGGCGCGTACGTAGCCCCCAAACAATTAACACATAGCATATACATCACCTATTGGGACGATTCCCTCTTACAAGGTTAGAAAGGAGACTCACCTCGTGACGATATCACCACTCGGATCAAGGATGCGCTCGAATCTCCAAAATCTACTCTCGACGGCTCACAACTAGCCAACCATGGTATAATTGAATCAATTTCAGTCCAAAGAAGGAGAAATAAAAAGAAATTCAAAATTTTAACATTCTTGAAGGGTTTCGAAAATTCGACCCCGAGCCCACACGTTCGGATTTCGAAAATTCTTGAAGGAACCCATTACCCGAAGTCTAAGGATCATAATTATGTGATTTATACATGAATTCGTAGCGAAAATTGTATACTTCCCCAAATTCTCAAAATTCCCAATTTACTACCCTAAACCCAAAATTTCCTATGATTTGTAGTTAGTTCCCTTGGAAATTCGTGAATTAAACTAGAAAAATGGAGTGGAGTTACTTACCTCTTACTGGAATTGGTCGTGGACAGGTTTTTCTCAAGCTCCTAAGCCTTTAAATGGAGTTTTGAAAGTTAAAAATGAAGAAGAACCCGAAATTTGCACTTATACACTGTTGGCTACAGCGACTTCCGCACCTGCGGCCTGGGGGTCGCACCTGCGGACTTTGGGCAAAGGTGCTGGGGATCGCACCTGCGGAGGGGTTTCCGCACCAGCGGACCCGCTCCTGCCGAATTTGTTCCGCACCAGCGTAGGATCCGCACCTGCGAGGCTGGGATCGCAGGAGCGGTCCCGTACATGCGGCTGGGCAACCGCACCTGCGGTCACACCAGCAACAGCTGCACCAACAGTTGTTTTAGCTAGTTTTTGGCCTCGTGTGGTGTCCGGGAGGCACCTAGGCCCACCCGAGACCCCGTCCAAATATACCAACAAATCTGTATTCATGATACAGACTCGCTCGAACTTCCAGAACATGGAAAATAACAACGAAACTCGAAATTCAACCCCAAAACCAAATTGAATTAACTTAAGAACTTAAGAATTCTAGAATTCACTTCGTTGCGCCGAACGGGCCTATACTACTCGGAATGACTTCAAATTTTGCAGACAAGTCGTAAATGACATAACGGAACTATTCCTGGTCTCGGAATAGCATTCGGACCTTGGTAACATAAAATCACATTCCAAACAAAATTTCAAATTCTATGAAAATCCTGAAAACTTCGTTAACTCTAAAAGTTTTCCCATTTTGATCCGAAACCCGTCAAATCAAGTTTGTTTCTTACCAAATTGCACAGATAACTCAAATAACACATATTGAACCTGTTCTGGGCTCCGAAACCATAATACGGGTTCGGCAGCACATGTTTCACATCAAGGTTCATTTTCATAAGCCTTTAATATTTTCATAAAACAATATTTCTTTAAAAATTTATTTCTCGAACTTGGATCCTCAGAATTGGATTCCGGGCATATGCCCAAGTCCCATATTTTCTTACGGACCTTCCGGGACCGTCAGATCATGAATCCGGGTCCGTTTACCAAAAATATTGACCTAAGTCAACTTTATTCGATTAATTATCATAAATTCAACTCTTAATTAAGTTTTCACATAAAGGCTTCCCGTCTACGTGCCCAGAATGCACACGCAAATCGAGATGAGATTAACAGACACTTTCAGGGCCTCGGAGCACAGTCATAATTAAATTTACATAAGATGACCCTTTTTGGGTCATCACACCTTCCCTGTAGAGTTTCGCTAACTTCTGATATTGGCCATGCTGTTAATGGAAATGATTATTATACAATTACATGTCATTGGATAGATGATTTATTTTGTATGCAAAAATGTATTATCGCTTTTAAATATGATGAAGATCATAGTCATACTGTTGTTTTTATAAGTAGTACTATTTGCGAAGTTGTTCAATTTTATAATCTTAACCAAAAAGTATTGTGTATGTCTTTTGATAATGCATCTAACAATACTGCCACAATTTCATTATTAAAAATGCATTTGCAACCGCCACTTGAAGAAATTTTTCATGTTAGGTGGGCATGTCATATTTATAATTTAATTGCTAAAAGTGGCCTTGATTTATTTTCAACTGAAATTATTCTTGTTAGAAGAGCAGTTGGTGTTATTCAAGGAAATAACAGACAATCTAGAATTAGGAAATTTAATAATAAGTGTACCGAGTATAACCTTAAACACAGATTCATGCCAGACGAAATTGTTACTAGGTGGAATTATACTTACATATTTTTAAAATGTTGCTATAAACATAGATTTCCAATAACTGAAGTTGCTAATGCGCATTGTACTGATAGAAACCGTATGTTAACACCTGCTACTTGGGAGGTCATTAATGATCTTATTCAATTTTTACATAAATTTTATATAGCTACTGTTGAGTTTTCTGGAGCATACTACCCTGCTGTTACAATGGTTTTAGTACATATAGCTGAAATTGCTTTTCTACTCTTTGAATTTAAGAAGAAAGAAAAGTATAAGGTTGCTTTGCCGCACCCAGGCTGAGTAAGGTTGTGAAACTTGAAAGGGGTAAGGCTGGAAGATTGGGCTTGTGTGAAGGCTCCCTATAGAGTAGCTTCTTGTTTTCCTTTGTAATTACTGTAATTCATTCGATATGTCCTATAATAATTTGTTAAGAAATAATTGGGGTTGCATAGTGAAATGGGGAGGGGGTTATGCATGCTTAGTTAAGTGATGGGTAGAAAACATGACTTTAGGATTTTTTTCCATATATGTGTATTAGCTATCCTGCTTAGGACATGCATAACATACATCCTGAATCCTGTTCGGTCTCTTCACATCAACATATTTATGTCATCTTATTGTTCACGGTTAATAACTATAATCGAGAAAAGCAGCTATAATGTATTGTTCATGCATTTATAACCATGCCATATAGGAGCCATGTTTTAGGATAACACTTTGTGCATTAGATATCCTGCCCTTAGGACCTTTTATTCGTCAGAATTTCAACCCTTAGTCATACTAACCTCACTAAAATATGGTCAAAAATGTTTTCTGCAAATGTATCATTACTTATGTCCCTTAAAATCAGATATGAATATGCATGCTCACCCTTTAGACAATATATACGACGCCACGACAAACTTTAGGCCTAATGCGTAATTAAAATCGAATCAACTATGCTGGGGGTAGTCTGCCTCTTTGAAATTTCCCAAACTCTGATCTTGCTTTCCGGGGATCCACTCTATTTTTACTAAACTCCTATGCTGCTTTTATAACAATTTTGAAATTGTGCGCTTTTTACTTCTTATTACGGGTGGCAAGATTTTGACCTCTATCTTATTTAAACAATTAAGCTTTAAAGTCACTTCATTATATAAATTTGTTCTATTTCTGAATACCTGCTAAACTATTATTTTCTAAAACTAATTTAATCAAGTCATGTAGACTACCGGATCCTTATACTCTCTTTCTAATTATTAAATTTCAAATAAAAGCACTCCCGCTCAACTTATTGATTTTTCTGAAAGCTATCTAAATTGCTGGGTATTCCTAAATCCTAACGCTATTTGTTGAGGGGTATATGAGCCTTTACTTGCCTTTATATGTTCCCTTATATGTGTTGTCCTACTTGTTTTGTTTGTCGTCTAGTATTAAACCTAAGGGTTCAGCCTAGTTCCCGCCTTTGTAGGAATAGTAGTCCTAACTACCCTCCAGGATATATAGGATGGGACGGGTAATAGCACACAATAAGCATTCGTGACCAACGCATGTGCTTTAAATAACCTTTAAGGGGTGGGAAGGGTAGAATACGGATATGATGACCGATGCGCTAATACCACGTGTAGCCGCCTCCTCGAGGTGTGACATACCGAGTATTGCATTGAAGTGATCCGTATTACTTTAAACCTAGGACAATTCTTTTCAAATGTTTATGTTATTCTAAAACCCTTTAAAGATTTTCATTGTCACAACCCAAATCCTAATTCAGGTCGCGATGGCGCCCAACATCGGGGTTAGGCAAGCCGAAATAACCTTCACTAGGTGATACCCTTTCCGTTCGATTAAACAAGTCAATAATTACCAGTTTAAAACAACCAACCTGATACTAGCCTTGAGTGAAGGTAAAATCATAGTAAATACAAGGCTGAAATAAAATATATACATAGATATACAACCCAATACCCAAAATATATACCGCGTGTGTGCCAGGAACTAGTGTCACGAGTGTCACGGGCAACTACTGAATACACAATGACTACAATATACACAGGGTCTCAGCCTGAATGAAATAGACATAGGATACAACAAAAGAACTCCAGGGTGCTGCTAGGAAATCGTCGGGAAAGCAGCTCACCGTGAAGTATAACCACGCTATCAATATCTAGCACCGGCCTGATACTCAGACGGACCAGCCTCCGGACCTGCACAATCAAGTGCAGAAAGAAAGGAAAGTGCAGCATGAGTACATATATATAAATATGTACCCAGTGAGTATCCCGTCTAACCTCGAAGAGGTAGTGACGAGAGGTCGACTCGATACTCACTAAGGTCTAGCAGTAATAAAGTAAAGCAGGATATAAGGAAAGCAGTAGACATGTAGCAGGGTACAAATAATAAGGAAATATCACGGAGTTCTCAAATAATTACTCAAACAATAGCAACTTCCCTTTCAATATTTCTCAAACAATTGTCAAATCATAAGTCGGGAAACAATACCGAGCAGCCCTGCACACCGAAGAGTAAAACATTTGGTTGGAATCAGGGGGAAGAATATCTATGCACTGCCGCGGATCGACCGGCCCGTACCAACAGTGCATGCCAATAACGTAATCATACCAAAGAGCTATGCACTGCCGGGGATCGAACGACCCGTACCAAGAGTGCATGCTTACCAATAACTCAACTACGCACTGTCGAGGATTGACCGGCCCGTACCAAGAGTGCGTCCATTAGTGTAATCATATCATATCATAATGTAACTTCGTCCATGAACTGTCGGGGATCGACCGGCCCGTACCAAGAGTGCGTCCATTAGTGTAATCATATCATATCATAATGTAACTTCGTCCATGAACTGTCGGGGATCGACCGGCCCGTACCAAGTGTGCATTCTCAATTAAGTCCATGTGCACTGTCGGGGATCGACCGGACCGAACCAGGAGTGCACTATATATATATATATATATATATATTCGCCGTGGCATATGGCCCTCTCCCCTAAGAGGAAGGAATTACGCGTCATTTGCGAAATGTAACTTGCAAAGCGACAACCTACGTATACCAATTACTAGGTTCACTTCACATATCAAATCTTTCCAAATACTTAATCAATGAAATATTCAAGGAAACAATGCTACTTCCAAGCAAGAATTATAACATATAAATCATTTCAAAGTAGAAGACAAGGCATGCTGTGATCCTAAAACTACCCGGACATAACCATAGTAGTTGCTACGTGCGGACTCTCGTCACAACGTACGCACGCAGCCCCCGAATACAAACATATAACACATAGAGCACCTATGGGGACAATTTCCCTCTTACAAGGTTAGAAAGGAGACTCGCCTCGACGAAGCACTCCTCGGACCAAGGACCGGATCAAAAGATGCGCCTGAAACTCCGAAATTACTCTTGACGGTTCACAACTAGCCAAACATAGCATGATTGAATCAATTTAAGGTTCAAGAAGGAGAATTATCAAGAATTCCTAAAATTTAACATTCTTGGCGATTTTTGAAATTTCGACCCCGGGCCTCTGCTTTCGGATTTTGAAAATTCTTGAAGGATTAAATTACCCGTAGTCTAAGGATCGTAATTACCTAATTTATTTAGGATTTTATGGCTAAAAAGGGATAATTCACTAATTATTAAAGCCCTAGAAATTCCTACCAAATTTGATGATTTTGATATTTTTAAGAACAAAGTTGGATGAATTCCATGAAAACTTGATAATTTAGAGAAAAGGTCACTCACCTTAGATGATAGTGGCTTTGGACAGCCTTTCCCTCAGCTCTAAGGTGCTTCAATGGAGTGTGGTAATTGGAAAATGAGGAAGAAAGCCCGTAATTGGGCATTTAAAGGCTGCCCAGGGAAGCCTTCTGTGCAATAGCGACATCAGGCCTGCGATCGCGGAGAACAAGTGACCCTGGCCCCCAGGAAGCACTATACGATCGCATAGATGGGGCCTGCGATCGCAGAGGGTAGGAAGGTGGGCTTATGCGATCGCAGGAGTGAGGTCTGCGACCGCAGAGAGGAACAGGCAGTAGGGGGGTAGGTGACTTGTGCGATCGCAGGGATGAGTCTGCGTTCGCATAGAATTGGGAAGGGGACCTTATGCGATCGCGGAGAGATGTCTGAGATCGTAGAGAACATTGGATGGCCCATCATAATTACTTCTCTGCGATCGCATCCCTGCTTCTGCGATCGTAGAGAAGGAAACCAGAGAAAAAAAATTCTGGTTTTTCTAACTTAGCTCCCAGGGGTCTAAAACACCCCCGAGCCCCCCGGGACCCCGTCCAAAAGCATCGCCAAGTTTGTATTCATGACAAAGACTCGCTCGAACTTCCGGAACATGAAAACAACAACGGAACTCAAAATTCAACCCCAAACCGAAATTAATCAAACTTAAGAACTTTGAATTTCTAGAATTCATTACATTGCGCCGAACGGGTCTATACTACTCGGAATGACTCTAAATTTTGCAGACAAGTCATAAATAACTATACGGTTCCCGATCCCAGAATTTCGTTCGGACCTCGATAGCATAAAATCCCGTTTCAAGCCAAATTCAAAACTTAAAGAAATCCTGATTTCCATTTCGAGCGCCGAAACGCTCCCGGGTCATCAGAAACCCGAGCCGAACATACGCCCAAGTCCGAAATCA
Organism: Nicotiana undulata; assembly: GCA_005239495.1. NCBI lineage: Eukaryota > Viridiplantae > Streptophyta > Magnoliopsida > Solanales > Solanaceae > Nicotiana > Nicotiana undulata. Next base: position 27,737 of record ML263631.1, read on the forward strand.
TCATACGGAGCTACTGGAGCTGTCAGAACTCGATTTCGAGGTCGTTGGCTCAAAATGTTGACAGAAGTCAAACTTGGCCAAATAGGGCAACCTTAAGGAAGCAAGTGTTCCTAAATCATCCAATTCATCCCCAAATCCCGAACCGCTCGCTCCCGCGAGTCATAAAGCACGAGTAGCCGCTATGGAAGGTTTCATTTAAGGGAAAGGATTCCTAGTACCCGAAATGACTGGCTGGGTCGTTACATTCTCCCCATCTTAAACACACGTTCGTCCTCGAACGGATCTAGAATCGTACCTGAAGTGCTGAATAGCTGGGGATATCTGCTCCGCATGTCCTGCCCGGACTCCCAGGTCACCTCCTCAACTGGTTGGCCTCTCCACTAGACCTTAACCGCAGAAACTGCCTTAGACCTCAACTGGCGGTCCTGCCTATCAACAATAGCCATTGGCTCCTCCTCGTAGCCCAACTTCTCATCTAACTGGATATTGCTGTAATCAATCACGTGTGAGAAGTCGGCATAATACCTCCGAAGCATGGAAACATGAAAAACTGGGTGAACTCTTGATAAGGCTGGGGGCAAAGCAAGCTGATAAGCAACCTCTCCCACCCTCTTCAACATTTCAAAAGGACCTATAAACCTGGGGCTCAACTTGCCCTTCTTCCCGAATCTCATAATGCCCTTCATCGGCGAAACCTTCAACATAACCTTATCTCCCTCCATAAATGATACATCACGCGCCCACTGATATGCGTAGCTCTTCTGCCTAGACTGTGCAGTACGCAGCCTCTCATGAATAATCTTCACCTTTTCCAAGGCATCTCTGACAAGATCTGTACGTGTAACTTGGCCTCACCAGGCTCAAACCACCCAATTAGAGAACGACATCGCCGACCATATAAAGTCTCAAATGGAGCCATCTCAATGCTGGACTGATAGCTATTATTGTACGCAAACTCCGCCAAAGGAAAAAATTGTTCCCACTGACCTCCAAAATCAATCACACAAGCCCTGAGCATATCCTTCAATGTCTGAACTGTACGCTCTGACTGGCCATCACTCTTAGGGTGAAATACTGAACTGAGGTCTATCTAAGTACCCATCTCGCTGTGCAAAGCTCTCTAGAAGTGCGAAGTGAACTAAGGACCCCGGTCTGAAATGATAGACACCGGCACACCATGCAACCGGACCATCTCACGAAGGTAAATCTGAGCTAGTCTCTCTGTAGTATAAATAGTAGCCACATGAATGAAATGCGCCGATTTGGTCAATCTATCCATAATGACCCAAACCGCATCAACCTTCCACAAAGTCCGAGGCAACCCAACCACGAAGTCCATAGTGATACGCTCCCATTTCCACTGAGGAATGGGCATCTGCTGAAACAATACTCGTGGCCGCTGATGCTCGTACTTAACCTGCTGACAATTAAGACACCTGGCCACATACTGAACAATGTCTTTCTTCATACGCCTCCACCAGTAGTGCTGCCTCAAATCACGATACATCTTCGTCGCTCCTGGGTAAATAGAGTACCAAGAACTGTGCGCCTCTGCTAGAATCCTTTCCCTCAAGCCATCAATATCAGGAACACACAATCGCCTTTGGAGCCGTAGAACAACATCCTCGCCTAAAACAACCTCCTTGGCCCTGCCCTAGACCACCGTATCCCGAAGCTCTACTAGACGTGGATCATCAAACTGTCGAGCCTTGATCTCTCCCAACAATGAAGACTGAGCTACCACATGAGCTAAAACTCGACGAGGCTCTGAAAGGCCAATCTTACCAAACGGTTGGCTAAGGACTGAATGTCCAAGGCTAAAGGCCTCTCCTCAGCTGAAGTGTAGGCCAAACTACCCATGCTAGCTGCCCCCCTGCTCAATGCATCCGCAACTATATTTGCCTTGCACGGATGATATAGAATAGTGAGATCATAGTCCTTCAATAACTCAAGCCACCTTCGCTGCCTCAAATTAAGGTCCCTTTGCTTAAGCAGGTACTGCAGGTTGCGATGGTCTGTATAGACCTCACAAGATACACCATATAAGTAATGCCGCCATATCTTAAAAGCATGAACAATCGCCGCCAACTCCAAATCGTGCATAGGGTAATTCTTTTCATGAACCTTGAGCTTCCGTGAAGCATAAGCAATAACCCTGCCATCCTGCATCAACACACATCCCAACCCGATGCGTGAAGCGTCGCAATACACTGTATATACACCAGACTCAGAAGGCAATGATAACACTGGTGCTCAAGTCAATGCTGATTTGAGCCTCTGAAAGCTCGCCTCACAATCGTCGGACCACTGAAATGGAGCATTCTTCTGCGTCAATCTAGTCAATGGGGCGGCAATAGAAGAGAATCCCTCCACGAACCGATGGTAGTAACCTGCTAAACCCAGAAAACTCCTGATCTCTGAAGCTGAAATAGGACATGGCAAACTCTGAACTGCCTCAATCTTCTGCGGATCAACCTTGATACCCCCACCGGACACCACATGCCCCAAGAACGCCACCGATTATAACCAGAACTCACACTTGGAGAACTTAGCATATAGCTTCTGTTCTCGTAAGGTCTAAAGCACAACTTGCAAATGCTGCTCGGGCTCACCCAAGCTCCGTGAATAGATCAATATATAATCAATGAAAACAATCACGAATGAATCAATATACGGCCTGAATACCCTATTCATCAAGTCCATAAAGGCTGCTGGGGCATTAGTCAAGCCAAAGGACGTCACTAGAAACTCATAGTGGCCATATCTGGTGCAAAAAGCAGTCTTTGGGACATCAAAAGCCCGAATCTTTAGCTAGTGATTGCCTGACCTCAGATCAATCTTAGAGAGCACACGAGCACCCTGTAGCTGATCAAACAAATCATCAATACGCGGCAGAGGATACTTGTTCTTGATGGTCACTTTATTCAGCTGGCGGTAGTCAGTACACATCCGCATAGACCCATCCTTCTTCTTTACAAATAAGACTGGAGCACCCCACGGCGACACACTTGGCCTGATAAATCCCTTGGCCAACAACTCCTCAAGCTGCTCCTTCAACTCTTTTAGCTCCTTAGGAGCCATGCGATAAGGAGGAATAGAAATAGGCTGAGTATCTGGAGCCAAGTCAATGCAGAAATCTATATCTCGATCTGGAGGCATGCCTGGAAGATCTGAAAGAAACACATCTGGAAACTCCCGAACGACAGGCACTGAATCAATGGTAGGAGACTCGGCGGTGGTGTCCCGCACATAAGCAAGATAAGACAGGCACCCTTTCTCGACCATATGCCGAGCCTTCATGAAGGAAATGACCCGACTGAAGGCACTAATTGAAGCACCCCTCCACTCTAACCTCGTCAATTCAGGCATGGCTAATGTAATTGTCTTGGTATGGCAATCCAATACAGCATAATAAGGAGATAACCAATCCATGCCTAAAATAACCTCGAAATCAACCATATCAAGTAATAACAGGTCGGCACTGGTCTCAAACCCGCAGAAAGTGATCACACACGATCGGTAAACCCGGTCTACCTTCACGAAATCGCCCACAGGAGTGGACAGATACAAGGGAGAACCCAAGGACTCACAAGCAACATCCAAAGAATGAGAAAATAACACTAAAACATATGAATATGTAGACCCTGGATCAAATAGCACGGAAGCCTCTCTACCACAGACTGAAATAATACCTGTAATCACCGCGTCTGAGGCCACTGCATCTGCCCTAGCTGGAATAGCATAAACTCTGGTTGAAGCACCCGATGACTGAGCTCCCCCAGAACGAGCTGGAGCTGGATTACCCCCTCCTGACTGGCCTCCCCCTGTAGGACGGCCCCTGCCAACCTGACCTCCACCCCTAGGTGGTCGAACTGCTGGTGTTGAACCCCTAGGCTGGCGACTCTACTGTACGGCCTTGCCCCGATATCTGGGACACTGCCTGATCATATGGTCCAGCTCCCCACACTCGAAATAACCTCTACGTGCCATAGCCTGCTGCCCCGAGGAAGAAGAACCCTGAATAGCTGGAGGGCGGTAAGAATAGCATGGCATGGCACTAAAATAGGAGCCAGGGAATCTCGGATGGCTGGAATAACTGCTGGGTGCACTCTGGGTAGCTGGTGGATGATAAGAGCGCTCTAGCATGGCAATAAACTGGGGTCGGACTGGAGCAACCCTAAGAGGTAAGGAAGGTGCTGCATAAGAAGGGCTACTAGACTGACCACCTCCAAACTGACCCCTGCCCTTGGCTGGAGTACCCCTGAAATCACCTGCAAACATGGCCCTCATGGCCCTCTTGTCCTGCTGACCTTGCTGACCTAGCTGACCCTGCTCCCTTCCCCTCACACGGTAACCCTCGATACGTTGAGCTATCTTGACTACAAGCTGATATGGGGTACCCATCTCTACCTCCCTGTCCGTAGAAGTCCTGATACCCGGGTGTATGCCTGCCACAAACCGTCGAACCCTCTCAGCATCTGTGGGCAATATCATGAGAGCATGGCGAGACAACTCTGAGAACCTGGACTCATAGTCCGACACAGACATCTGCCCCTGCTCTAATCTCTCGAACTGACCCCGAAGCACCTCCCTTACAGATGGTGGAATGTATCTGTCCAAAAATAACTGAATAAACTACTCCCAAGTAACCGGTGGAGACCCTGCTGACTTACTGAGTATAAGGCTGCCACCAACGGCGAGCTCTACCCTCAAGCTGGAAGGTCGTGAAATCTACCCCATCTGACTCTAGTATCCTCATGTTTTGCAGTCTATCCCTGTACCTCTCGATGAAATCCTGTGCATTCTCTCGCCGCTCACCCCCGAAGGTCGGAGGGCGAAGCTGGGTCCATCTACCCAGCAACTTCTGCTGGTCCATCTCTGCGACTGGCCTGGGCTCTGGTGCTGCCACCCCAGGCTGAACCGCGATCACTGGTGGAATATCTGGAGTACGATGTACTGCCGCTGCTGGTCCTATAGCCTGAGCGATAGGGGTCTGAACTTCCCCTCCTGCCTGAGAAGAAGCGGGATCTGATGAAAGTACACCCGCCTGTGACATAGTATACATACACCTCACCATACGGCCCATGACCTCTTGGAAGCCCGGCGCCGTCATAAAATAAGCTGGTGGTGGAGCTACTTGAGGCAGCTTATCCTGCTCCTCAACGTAAGGGTCCTCAATCGGTGCGACCGGTAAAGCTTTGGGACGCCCTCGCCCCCTCCTACCAACAGGAGCCCTACCCCTGCCCCTACCACGGAGTCGAGCGGCGGGGGTAGCAGCCTCCCCTGGACCAGGAACATGTGAAGCACGCGTCGTCACCATCTGTGAGAGAATAGAAGAACATGTTTGAGTACATCCCCCACTGCACGATATGATACGAACAAAAGGAGTTTCTTAACACCCTATAGCCTCCTGAAGATAAGTACAGACGTCTCCGTACCGATCCGCAAGACTCTACTAGGTTTGGCCGTGACTCGTGAGAATACATGAACCTAGAGCTCTGATACCACATTGTCACAACCCAAATCCTAATTCAGGTCGCGATGGCGCCCAACAACAGGGTTAGGCAAGCCGAAATAACCTTCACTAGGTGATACCCTTTCCGTTCGATCAAACAAGTCAATAATTACTAGTTTAAAACAACCAACCTGATACTAGCCTTGAGTGAAGATAAAGTTATAGTAAATACAAGGCCAAAATAAAACATATACATAGATATACAACCCAATACCCAAAATATATACCGCGTGTGTACTAGGAAGTAGTATCACGAGTGTCACGGGCCTCAGCCTGAATACACAATGACTACAATATACAAAAGGTCTCAACCAGAATGAAATAGACAGAGGATACAACCGAAGAACTCCAGGGTGCTGCTAGGAAATCGTCGGGAAAGCAGCTCACCGTAAAGTATAACCACGCTATCAATATATAGCATCGGCCTGATAATCAGACGGACCAGCCTCCGGACCTGCACAATCAAGTGCAAAAAGAAAGGAAAGTGCAGCATGAGTACATATATATAAATATATACCCAGTGAGTATCTCGTCTAACCTCGAAGAGGTAGTGACGAGAGGTCGACTCGATACTCACTAAGGTCCAGCAGTAATAAAGTAAAGCAGGATATAAGGAAAGCAGTAGACATGTAGTAGGGTACAAATAATAAGAAAATATCACGGAGTTCTCAAATAATTACTCAAACAATACCAACTTCCCTTTTAATCTTTCTCAAACAATCGTCAAATCATAAGTCGGGAAACAATACCGAGCAGCCCTGCGCACCGAAGAGTAAAACATTTGGCTGGAATCAGGGGGAAGAATAACTATGCACTGCCGGGGATCGACCGACCCATACCAAGAGTGTATGTCGATAATGTAATCATACCAAAGAGCTATGCACTGCCGCGGATCGACCGGCCCGTACCAAGAGTGCATGCTTACCAATAATTCAACTACGCACTGCCAGGGATCGACCGGCCCGTACCAAGAGTGCATGCAGATAATGTAATCATACCAAAGAGCTATGCACTGCCGGGGATCGACCGGCACGTACCAAGAGTGCATGCTTACCAATAACTCAACTACGCACTGTCGGGGATCGACCAGCCCGTACCAAGAGTGCGTCCATCAGTGTAATCATATCATATCATAATGTAACTTCGTCCATGCACTGCCAGGGATCGACCAGCCCGTACCAAGAGTGCGTCCATCAGTGTAATCATATCATATCATAATGTAACTTCGTCCATGCACTGCCAGGGATCGACCAGCCCGTACCAAGAGTGCATTCTCAAGTAAGTCCCTATGCACTGCCGGGGATCGACCGGCCCAAACCAGGAATGCATTATATATATATATATATATATATATTCGTCGTGGCGTACGGACCGCTTCCCTAAGAGTGGAAGGAATTACACGTCACTTGCGGAATGTAACTTGCAAAGCGACAGCCTACGTATACCAATTACTAGGTTCACTTCACATATCAAATCTTTCCAAATACTTAATTAATGAAATATTCAAGGAAACAATGCTACTTCCAAGCAAGAATTATGACATATAAATCATTTCAAAGTAGAAGACAAGGCATGATGTGATCCTAAAACTACCCGAACATAACCATAATAGTTGTTACGTGCAGACTCTCGTCACAAGGTGCGCACGCAGCCCCCGAATACAAACATATAACACATAGAGCACCTATGGGGACAATTTCCCTCTTACAAGGTTAGCAAGGAGACTCACCTCGACGAATCACTCCTCGGACCAAGGACCGGATCAAAAGATGCGCCCGAAACTCCGAAATTACTCTTGACGGTTCACAACTAGCCAAACATAGCATGATTGAATCAATTTAAGGTTCAAGAAGGAGAATTATCAAGAATTCCTAAAATTTAACATTCTTGGCGATTTTTGAAATTTTGACACTGGGCCCCGGCTTTCGGATTTTGAAAATTCTTGAAGGGTTAAATTACCCGTAGTCTAAGGATCGTAATTACATAGTTTATTTAGGAATTCATGGATAAAAAGGGATAATTCACTAATTATTAAAGCCCTAGATATTCCTACCAAATTTCATGATTTTGATATTTTTAAGAACAAAGTTGGATGAATTCCATGAAAAATTGATAATTTAGAGAAAATGTCACTCACCTTAGATGATAGTGGCTTTGGACAGCCTTTCCCCCAGCTCTAAGGTGCTTCAATGGAGTTTGGTAATTGGAAAATGAGGAAGAAAGCCCGTAATTGGGCATTTAAAGGCTGACCAGGGAAGCCTTCGGTGCGATCGCGGCATCATGCATGCGATCGCGGAGAACAAGTGACCCTGGCCCCTAGGAAGCACTATACGATCGCATAGATGGGGCTTGCAATCGAAGAGGGTTGGGAGGTGGGCTTATGCGATCGCAGGAGTGAGGTCTGCGACCGTAGAGAGGAGTAGGCAGTGGGGGGGGGGTAAGTGACTTGTGTGATCGCAGGGGTGAGTCTGTGTTCGTATAGAATTGGGAAGGGGACCTTATGCGATCGCAGAGAGATGTCTGCGACGCAGAGAACATTGGATCGCCCAGTATAATTACTTCTTTGCGATCGCATCCCTACTTCTGCGTTCGCAGAGAAGGAAACCAAACATAAATTTTTTTGGTTTTTCTAACTTAGCTCCCGGAGGTGTAAACCACCCCTGAGCCCCCCGGGACCCCGTCAAAAACCACCAGAGAGTCTGTATTCATGATACGGACTCACTTGAACTTCCGAAACATGAAAAACAACAACGGAACTCAAAATTCAACCCAATATTTCATTACATTGCGCCGAACGAGTCTATACTACTCGGAATGACCCCAAACTTTGCAGACAAGTCATAAATGACTATAGGGAACTATTCCCGATACCGGAATTCTGTTCCGACCTCGATAGAATAATGTCCCGTTTCAAGCCAAATTCCAAACTTATGGAAATCCTGATTTCCATTTGGGGCGCTGAAACGCTCCCAGGTCATCAGAAACCCGAGCCGAACATACTCCCAAGTCCGAAATCATCATACGAAGCTATTGGAGCTATCAGAACTCAATTCCGAGGTCGTTTGCTCAAAATGTTGACTGAAGTCAAACTTGGCCAAATAGGGGAACCTTAAGGAACCAAGTATTCCTAAACCATCCAATTCATCCCCAAATCCCGAACCGCCCGCTCCCGCGAGTCATAAAGCACGAGTAGCCGCTATGGAAGGTTTCATTTAAGGGAACAGAGTCCTAAAACGCGAAACGACCGACTGATTTGTTACATTCATACTTGTTTAAAATCCCCTCTTATGTGAACCTTACTTGTTACTTGCTCACCGCCCAAATTAACAAAATTTATTGGCTGGGACCCATTGTTGTGGATCTTGAGGGGTGCCTAATACCTTCCCCTTCGGATAATATCAAGCCCTTACCCAATCTCTGGTAACACGAACTAGTTAATGAGTTATAACCTCTAAGTGCCTAAACGCACCATAAAAATCGTTAGGTGGCGACTCTTCCTTAAACCTCTTCCTTTAAGGAGTTGTACAGAATGTCATCAACTCGATCTCTTCGTACCTAACCCGTGCGAAAGAAAAAGGGGGCGCGACAGTATGGCTACTCTGCTGGGGATGTTCCCTAGGCTTATACCATTACAATTCGCTTTGTAAATTTGGACCTTTAATTTGCATTTAAATGCTTATGCCTTTTTCTATTCCCCGTTATATGTCGTTCATTGTTTATTTTTACAGGTATTTATTTTACCTGAACATAACTGACATATCTTTATGTTTTCTTTGTAAACACTTTCCATTATAACTGTTGTATTTCCTTTTTTACTATTTTCCTCAACGTGACAATACATGCTTATCTGTTTTAATGCTTATTACTACATATCATGCTCCACATTCATATTCCACTCGTGCCAAGCAAATGTGCTTACAATGAGCGGTTGCACTATTCCTATATTACTACCCCCTAAATTCGGAAAGGCGTATTTGCGGTAAAACTAGTCGATCAATGGAGCAGTCGACAGTTCCGTGCCTTCCCCCTTGAGTTGTCCGCTAAAGGGTACCAGTCTAAAACCCCAATAGAAAACTTAATCTATTTTATGTTGCATGCATCATGGTCAAACCTAGCCAGGATAACATGTTGTCCACACAATAGCCTTTAAGATAGCCTTGTCCAAAGTCCATTGGGTTTCCCTGGAACCCAAAAGGACGCTTTCATGTTCTGTGCATTTATTTGGAGAACTTAAATGCTCATTGCTAACTATTGATGTTAAATAGTCGAGTCCGGTGGGGGTAAGGGCCTAACCTTTTTATTTTGCAGAAGCGAGGCACGAAGTCCCTAAACTCAGCATGATCTAAAATATGCCAAGAGGGCCAAGTTTGGAGAAGGTCCTCCGGGGACCAATAAGATAGGATTTTCTTTTCCGCTTTACCAATGTAATAAGGCCAATGGCCATTAGTGATTTTATTTCTTGCTTATTGTTTTTGTATTGTTTTTTGATTAGCCTACTTTATTATCAATAAAATGAGGCACTTAGTATTTTAAGTTCTCCAAATTAATTTTTCGCTAGGCCTACCTCGAGCATAAAGAGGTTCCCCAATTTAGGATGCGTTTTACAGTTTTCGCATTACGTGTTTAAATTACCGCAATATTATTTATAATCTTCACTAACTTCACTGCCTTTTGTTAGTTATTCCCCTTCCCCAAAGGTTAGTTCGTGCACTCTGGCATCAACAGCTTATTGCACCAGATCAAAGGGCCCTCCTCATACTCATCCTCCTAGTCCTCCCAAAGGAAAAAACAGGGGTAAAACTAAAATGGCAGATGCAAGCGGTACTAGAAAAGACAACAAGGATGAACAGGTTGAGATAATTGATGGTCAGGGTATTAAGGTTCTGCACGAGGGTATGTCTCCACTAGAGAAGAAGCTGCTGAAGTTCCAAGAGGAACTTGACCAAGTCAAGAATTTGGCCCACATATCATTCTCCCTCAACGTTCCATACATTCACTTCCCAAATACTCTGAACCCCACTTTACCCCAAAACGTTCCAAAATAACCCAATCACCCCAAAGATCCCGTTCCACCAGCACCACACAACACATGTCACTACAACACTCAACCCCCCTAAGATCAGCCGATAGATCACTTCCAGGCTTATGACAACCCCATTTATGTGGAAACCGTTGCTCATTCCGTACCACATACCTATGAGTCTGACGAGAAGGAAAAGCTCATCAAGAATCTGGCCGAGGAACTCAAGAAATTGACCAACCGAGTTTAGGGCGTCGAAGGAGTTAAAGGGGTTGAGGGATTGAATTATGAGTACCTTTGCATACAGCCTGATGTTGAACTGCCCGAGGGGTACAAACCTCCTAAGCTCGAGATGTTTGATGGTACTGGTGACCCAAGAGTCCATCTGAGGACTTACTGCGACAAATTGGTCGGCGTGGGAAAAGATGAAAGGATCCGCATGAAACTCTTCATGAGGAGTTTGAAAGGTGATGCACTATCCTGGTACATCAATAAGGATCCAAATAAATTGCTCAATTCGGTAAATATGGCTACGGACTTCATGGATAGATTCAGATTCAATACGGAGAATGCACCGGATGTGTTATACATCCAAAACTTGAAGAAGAAACCAACTGAGACTTATCGCGAGTATGCTACTCGTTGGAGGTCAGAGGATGCTAAGGTCAAGCCAGCCTTGGAAGAAGAGAAGATGAACAAATTCTTCATGCGCGCTCAGGATCCTCAGTACTATGAGCGGTTGATGATGGTCGAAGGCACAAGTTTTCTGATATAATCAAGTTGGGAGAGCGAATCGAGGAAGGCATCAAAAATGGTATGGTTACTAACTTTGAAGCCTTACAGGCTACCAACAAAGCTCTGCAATCCGGTTGTGAGTCCAAGAAAAGGGATGTAGGAGCCGTGATGGTGGCACAGCAAGCCAAGTCCCCTCCTAAATATCAAGTATACCCCGAACTTTCCTTCACATACCAACTAGCTCCAAGTTACCAAGCACCTTCACCTCAATACCAGACACCCTCACCCACCTACCAAACTCCACCATCCACATATCAACCTACCTCGCCCTGATACTCATAACCAGATCCCATCTATAATGCCTACAACTCCCAACCTTCTCACTGTCAATCACCCCCTAATCGCCAAACCTTCCCGAGTCCTAGCCCAAATTTCGACCGTCGTCCACCAAAATAGTATACTTCCCTAGCTGAACCCATTGACCAATTATATGAAAAGCTTAAAGCCGCCGGTTATGTCACACCCATCCCCTCTGTCATCCCCGAGAACCCATCTCAGTGGGTCAACCCAAACAAAACTTGTGCTAACCACTCTGGTATGAAAGGACACACCATCGAGGAATGTTGTTCCCTGAAAGACAAGATACAAATCCTTATAGATAACAAGATCATTGTAGCCAAGGACCCTGCTCCTAATGTTCGTAATAATCTGCCGCCTGACCATAAAGGCGGTGTCCACATCATTGAGGTTGAAGATGATTGGGATCCTGAGGGATCAATTAGGCTAATTGTCGAGGGTGATCCGAAGAAGCCTTCGATTACTCTTAATCCGATCGTGGTCCAGATGCAGTCGTCTGACGAAGTTGAGGTAAACATGTCCATTCCACTTGAGTTTAAATCAAGGCCACCCGCCGAGGAAAAAGCCCCAGGGCTGATCGAAGTCGAGTTTGTGCGACCGCTCGAAATTGCAATCCGGCCAACTATAACATATACTCTGGCAGGTATAAGAATGACCACACCCATTCCAGTGGCAATGTCGACAACAACTCCCTTTTACTCAGATGCTATTCCGTGGGACTATACCGCTGAAGCAAGGAGGAAAGGTAAAGGCAAGTCTGAAGAAATCATCGCCGCGCAGGGTATGATAAGAACTGGAAGAATTTATACCCCTGAGCATTTGGCCGAGTCTAGCAAGCAGGCCAACAACCATCCCCCCATCATTGAAACAGATTCTGATGATCAGTGGAGAAAGATACAAGCTAAGGAATACTCACTCCTTGACCAGTTGAACAAAATGCCTTTTCAGATATCAATCCTCTCCCTGTTACCAAACTTTGAAACTCATAGGAGTGCTTTGCTAAGGGTGCTGAGTGAAGCATACGTGCCAGAAAATATCACTAGTGGGGAAATGGCTAACATGGCGGGCCAGATACTGGAGAGTCACAAGATCACTTACCATGAAGATGAGCTACCGCCTGAGGGGCTAGGGCATAATAGATCACTACACATCACTGTACAATGTGAGGACCATTTAATCACAAGGATCCTAATTGATGGGGGTTCCAGTCTCAACATCTGTCCGCTGGTCACAGTCAAGAGATTGGGAAAGAGTCTACATGAGATAAAGGAAGGAAAGATCAACGTATAGGCCTTCGACGGTTCACAAAGGTCCACAATGGGAGAAATTACCTTATGCTTACAGATGGGACCAACTTGGTTCGATGTAGATTTTCAAGTGATAGATGTGCCTGCATCTTACAACATACTATTGGGACGACCTTGGATCCACGCGGCTGGGGCCGTAGTATCCACCCTACATCAAGCTGTGAAGTTTGAATGGAACCATCAAGAGGTAATCATTCATGGCGACGGTAGCAACCATATCTACGGTCGCCAGACCTTTTCGGTCATCGATGGAAGGAGGAAGTTGGGCGGAGAAATCTATCATAACATAGATCGTGTTAACGCTATTGACATAGACAAGTGGTGGGGCAGTAAGACCGAAAGCATATTGAACTGGCAAGGGTACGATCCTTGTAAATGGCTTGGTAAGAATCTTCAAGGAATAACAAATCCAATAACACCCAAGAAGCACGGTACTACTTTTGGTCTAGGGTACGAATACACTTGGAAGGAGTTCAAGGACTGGTCGCTACCATGGCGCGGCCCCTACTACCCATTGGAGCAGCCAATACCCCGCATAGAGCAGACTTTCAAGCCAGCTGACATCATATATGGTACAGACGAAGAAGAAGTGCTAGCGGCGATAAGGGATTTATTTCTGGATGATGAGAATATGGACTGTTGTGTCATTTTTTAAGAGGAGGGGGAGGAAGGCCCTTCCATACAAGTCGTGAGTAAGGGATCACATCTCAACAATTGGTCCGTCAGTACAACCAAAGCCTGTCGAGCCTCGGGGTAGCAAGGCTAACAAAACAAACATTATTTACAGTTTATTTATTTAAAGAATTTCCTTCCTTTTCGCATTTTTTATTTCTGCAAGAAAGAGCTCTTATGTTCAAACAATTACTCAATTTATCAAATCATTTACAATTTCTTTATAAATCTTACATTTACTTATATTTATTTGTTACCGTTTTCCTCCCCATTACTTTACTTTATACAGCATTACTATTACTTATCTTGATGAACCGATGACTGTGACCTGCAACGAGGCAACGCAACAAATGGATTTCGAGTTAGACGAGGATGATATACCTGAGGATATTATTAAAGAAGTCGAGAACTTTGAGAATAGACCTAAGTCTAACTTGGACGAGATTGAGGTCGTCAACCTGGGAAACGCAGAGAACGTCAAAGAAACACGCATCAGCATTCATCTGTCACCGTCAGAAAAGGAGGAATATATGAAATTTTTAAGGGAGTATGAGGACATATTCGCCTGGTCATATGATGACATGACTGGCCTCAGTATATCTATCGTGGCCCACAAGCTGCCAACCGATCCAACATGCCCACCAGTGAAGCAAAAGCTTAGGAAGTTCAAACCAGACATGAGCTTGAAAATCAAAGAAGAGGTAACCAAGTAGATCAACGTCGGGGTTCTCCGAGTGGTCGAATATCCTACATGGTTAGCTAACATTGTGCTGGTACCAAAGAAAGACGAGAAGGTCAGAGTCTGCGTCGACTACAAGGATCTCAACCTGGCCAGTCCGAAAGACGACTTTCCCCTGTCGAACATACACATCTTAATTGACAATTGTGCTAAGCACGAGCTGCACTCCTTTGTAGATTGTTTTGCTGGTTACCATCAGATTTGGATGGACGAGGAAGATGCTGAGAAAGCGGCATTCATTACGCTGTGTGGAGTATATTGCTACAAAATGATTCTATTCGGTCTGAAGAATGCAGGGGCCACCTACATGAGGGCCATTACTACTATATTCCATGGCATGATTCACAAAGAAATTGAGGTGTATGTGGACGACATCATTATTAAATCAAAGAAAGCTTTTGATTACATGGAAGATTTGAGAACGTTCTTCAACAGGTTAAGGAAATACAATCTGAAACTTAACCCTGCAAAGTGTGCGTTCGGGGTTCCCGCTAGAAAACTGCTAGGTTTCATCGTCAGTCGTCGAGGAATAGAGCTAGATCCATCAAAGGTCAAAGCCATTCAAGAATTGCCACCACCGAAGAACAAAAAGGATGTTATGAGCTTCCTGGGAAGGCTCAATTATATCAACCGGTTCATAGCCCAGTCTACCGTTATTTGTGAACCAATTTTAAAAATGCTGAGAAAGGATGCTGCCACCAAATGGACTGAGGATTGTCAAAAACCCTTCGACAGAATCAAGGAGTACCTCTCAACACCACCAGTCTTGGTACCCCCAGAGTCGGGTAAACCCCTATTACTCTACCTGGCCGTATTAGATGGAGCTTTCGGTTGCGTTCTCGGGCAACATGACAAAACAAGGAGGAAAGAGCAAGCAATTTACTACCTCAGCAAGAAGTTTACTCCATATGAGGCCATGTATTCTCTATTAGAACGCACCTGTTGTGCTTTGACTTGGGTGGCACAGAAGCTGAGGCATTATTTCTGTGCCTACACAACGTACCTCATATCGAGGATGGATCCGCTAAAGTACTTTCAGAAGCCCATGCCCACTGGCAAGCTAGCTAAATGACAGATCATGTTAAGTGAGTTCGACATCATTTACGTAACTCAGAAGGCAGTCAAGGGACAAGCAATAGCCGATCATCTTGTTGAGAATCCTGTGGACGGAGAATACGAACCTTTGAAAACGTGTTTCCCCGATGAGGAAGTATCATTCGTAAGAGAGGACATTGCAGAATCCTATGACGGTTGGAGGATGTTCTTTGATGGGGCCGCAAACTTCAAAGGCATGGGTATTGGAGCAGTCTTAATTTCAGAAACTGGTCACCATTACCCGGTATCCGCCAAACACAGATTCCCCTGCACAAACAATATGGCTGAATTTGAGGCATGCATCCATGGGCTCAACTTGGCCATTGACATGAATGTTCAGGAATTATTAGTGATCGGTGATTCCGACTTATTGATACACCAAGTCCAAGGGGAATGGGCGACCAAGAATTCTAAGATACTGCCATACCTACATCGTATGAAGGAATTGAGAAGGAGGTTCACGAAGATTGAATTCCCGCACGTTCCCAGAATCCAGAATGAGTTCGCCGACGCACTGGCCACCTTGTCATCTATGATCCATCATCCAGATAAGAATTTCATTGATCCTATCCCGGTGGGGATTCACAATCAGCCGGCCTACTGTGCCCACGTTGAGGAAGAAGCAGATGGAAAGCCTTGGTTTCATTACATGAATGAGTACTTGGCAGAGTGAGAGTACCCAGAACTTGCAAATGCCACTCAAAAGAGCACTCTTCGAAGGTTATCAAACAACTTCTTTCACAGCGCAGGAATCCTATATAGGAGGACTCCCGATCTGGGTTTATTAAGATGTGTCGAGGCAAAGGAGGAAATACATGCTGGTACATGCGGTCCTCATATGCACGGGTTTGTTCTAGCAAAGAAGATACTTCGGGCTGGTTATTTCTGGATGACCATGGAAACAGACTGCATCCAGTATGTCCGCAAATGCCATCGATGTCAAATACATGGGGATATGATAAAGGTACCTCCCAGTGAGCTTAATGCAACAAGTTCACCTTGGCCGTTCGCCGCTTGGGGCATGGACGTTATTGGACCAATCGAGCCTGCCGCCTCCAACGGCCACATGTTCATCCTGGTTGCCATTGAATATTTCACAAAATGGGTCAAAGTAGCATCTCACAAAGAAGTTACTAAGAGAGTCATGGCCGATTTTGTCCGCGACCGCATTATTTGCCGAATTGGAGTCCAGAGTCAATCATCACCGATAATGGTTCCAACCTCAACAGTGATTTGATGAGAGTAATGTGTGAAACTTTCAAGATCAAGCACAAGATTTCTACAGCATATAGACATCAAATGAATGGAGTTGCTGAATATGCCAACAAGAACATCACGAAGATTTTGGGAAAAATGATAGAGAAGCACAAGCAGTGGCATGAGAAGATGTCATTCGCTCTGTTGGGGTATCGCACCACGGTTCGCACATCAACCGGGGCAACTCCTTACATGTTGGTATACGGTACAGAAGCCGTCATTCTTGCTGAAGTAGAAATTCCGTCGTTGAGAATTATACAAGAAGCCAAGCTCAGCGACGCAGAATGGGTAAGAAGCCGCTATGAGCAATTAGCCCTCATAGATGGAAAAAGAATGAACGCGGTTTGTCATGGTCAGCTATATCAGAATAGAATGACCCGAGCCTTCAACAAGAAAGTCAAACCAAGACGATTCACACCGGGGCAGCTGGTGTTAAAGAAAATCTTTCTTCATCAAGACGAAGCAAAAGGGAAATTCTCTCCCAATTGGCAAGGCCCGTACATGGTTCACCGAGTGCTAACAGGAGGAGCACTCATACAGGCAGAAATGGATGGAGAAATTTGGCCTAAACCAATCAATTGAGACGCAGTCAAGCGCTACTATGTGTAATCATTATGCTTCTATCAATGCTGTAAATTGAACTACGCCTGACCTGATTCTTGTTTAAGAGGGGATACGTAGGCAGCCCTATGGGTTCGGTCATATTTTAATAAAATTTTCATTTTTCCTACGAATGGAAACTTGGGCAGAATTTTTAAGGGGGGGCCTCAAAATTCCGAAGCAAGTTCAGTCCAAGCACCGCACCAGTAACATCCAGAAGCCTTCACCCATCAAACCGGGGAAATTTTTTTAGTAGGACCCTCAAATCTCGGCTGCAAGAGAGGTTTCAATGTCTTGAACCGCGTCATGGTCGTCGGTTCATCCAAAGAAAACTATTCTTTTCTATATTTTATATCATATTTTATAAAACCATGCATATTTATTTCTAAAAAACAGCTTGTTTTAGCAACGCTACCCCTGTGGTACAAAAAAAGTCATCATCATCAAGCAGATAGGCCGATCCGAGCCAGCAGGGATACGAACTAACCCTTACCTCTACAGAACTCATGATTTTCTTTGGATGCAGGCACAAATACGGCGAAAGCCCAAGACATCCCATTATTTCCACAAGACGCATGCTTCTCAAGGATACACTCTCGAACTCATCGCACATGCCAACACTTACTACTATCATAATCTTCAAATGATACTTCATTCACAACAGTCGTATCATCGCACTTTATCATCAGCTAAGAACTCTTACTATCACTTTATTTTCTGCATTGCATGAGGCTACCTTTCTACCTCTCGAGACTAAGCTCTGTCTCCATCTCGATGAGGTTAAGCTCTACCTCCATCTGCATTCGCATCTTTGCATAAGGCTATCAGTCTGCCTTACGAGGTTAAGCTCTACCTCCATCTGCATTCGCATCTGCATAAGGCTATCAGTCTGCCTTACGAGGTTAAGCTCTACCTCCATCTGCATTCGCATCTGCATAAGGCTATCAGTCTGCCTTCCGAGGTTAAGCTCTCCCTCCATCTACATTCGCATCTTTGCATAAGGCTACCATTCCGCCTTTCGAGACTAAGCTTTGTCTCCATCTTCCGATGTTAAGCTCTACCTCCATCTGCATTTGCATCTTTGCATAAGGCTACCATTCCGCCTTCCGAGACTAAGCTTTGTCTCTATCTTCCAAGGTTAAGCTCTACCTCCATCTGCATTCGCATCTGCATAAGGCTACCTTTCTGCCTTCCGAGGTTAAGCTCTACCTCAATCTACATTTACTTCTTGCATAAGGCTACCTATTCTGCCTTCCGAGGTTCTACGCTACCTCTCTCCGCATCTTATTGCACAACACTAAGCTCATTTCTACCTTTTCAAAGCAGTCACCTTTCATTACCCTATTTATTTATTCCTTCTTTTGGGCTAAGCTTTGCCCACTTTCTTTTCGCAAATCGCAATACTAAGCTCTGTCTTGCCAACACCATACTATTGCATTCTTCATGGTCTGAAATATCGCCAACTTGTCCAAAGGCGTCATCATTCGGAGGCACCATCCTCATGGCCCGAGAACATCATTTCATAGCCTGCGGATCTCTTCTTCAACTTGCATATCATTATTCAAAGGCATCATCATTCGGAGGCACCATCCTCATGGCCCGAGATCATCATTTCATGGCCTGTGAATCCCGCGCCAAGCGATTCATGGCCCAGGACATCATGGTCTAAGGACATCATCTTAATGGTCCAACGACAGCATTCATAGTCCGACGGGAACTTGCATCATGTTTATATTATGCACAATATACGTTTGTTCTCTATCTGCAGGTAACCCGGTCGAAACAGCCAACCAGGCAGGAGCATACCGTTCCGGTTCTCCGACATCGTCCCCCGTAAGAACTTCATACTCTTACCCTACCATGCACCTTGCATCCGTTCTTATGAAACATCATCGGTATATTTCGCCGATGATTCCGGAACTACATACGGCCTAATTCCTGTAAAACCAGGGATATGTAGGCAGCTCAGAAGCCAGGGTGCGGCCAAATTCTATCCCACAGTTTCATCCTGGTCAAAATTGCCCATCATATCTTTACACGACAACTCTTTCATCCTTCCCGGGTAAAGAGGGGCAGCTGTTGATACCCAATTTTTCCTCAAAATATTTTCAAACCTGTATATAAGCTTTCAAAATCACTATTTGCAATAATGAATATTTGTCCTAATTTTTCCATATTGTTATCTGAATCATTTCCCTATTTATTTAATATTTTATGTCTAAATAATTCATAAATTGTGCTCTAAATAATATCAAAATATTTTCCAATTCAGTTTGTCATTTATAATCACTTTTTATTTGTTAAAATTCAATTATTTCATAAATTGGCTAATTGAGTCTTATTTAATTGCGATTACAATTATTTTGCAATTATGGCCTAATTAGACTTTTTATACCTTTAAAAATCGAATTTTATGTTTCTTACATTTTTAATATTGTCTAATTATTGTAATTGGATTTATTTGAACTTAATTTCATTTTTGTACAATTATTAATTATTTTTTATTAATTAAGCATCCTATTTTATTGGGTATTTAACATTTAGCCACTCTTATTTTAAAACTTAGCCTAAAATTAAACCCAAATCCCAGCCCAATTGCACCAACCCACTATCCAAGCCCAAACCTTTACCTGCCCGACCCAACTCATCAGCCAATCCTAGCCGTTGATCATTTCTGATCAACGGTCCAGAATCCACCTACCATAATTAAACCCCTATCCCCCCCCCCCCCAATGTCTCTCATTTTCCAAGACTACACTCTTTCTCTTCTCGTATCTTCTGCTCCCTCATCTCTCTAGAGCCTTCTGGGATCTTTATCTTCTCCGATGGCTTCCACCGCCTCTCCGGCCACCTCCAGCCTTTCCCCTTTTGATTGCCAGCCACCATGACGCCCCGTCTCTCCAACTCTCTTTATCTCTGAGGACCTTTAAAGACTTCAACCATGCTAGACGAACATGGAAGTTCCTGACTGGGTTGTTTCCGACCTGTCTCCGGCGAGGTTCGATGCAATGCTGCCATAGCCACCACCATCTCTAAGTTCTACAGCAGGTTCTCCGATTTTCTCTGGGTTCTCTTGAAACCCTAATTTTTGCCTAAAACCTCTTAAATCTCGTATTTTCTTAACGATTCCTACCTATTTATTTATGTTCTACTTTATTATCAACTGAATCATTGAGATTAGACAGCTTTTAAACATTTTACTTCCCTTTTAAAATTAGGGTTTCTCAGAATCTTGTAGGCTTGTTTAAAGCCGAGCTTTTCTTTGTGTATTGAGTCGATTTTTTTGCATATTGTGACTGATTATATGGCTTATACTATCTTTTATCTCGTTTGTATTAAAAACCCTAAACTTCTATGTATGGTTCGGTACTAGCATGATTGTTCGTCTCTCTTTGCCTAAATCTCTATGATTACCTTACCTTGAATATGTTCTACTGAGTTTCTTAGCCTAGGTTATGCTTGTGACTACCTAGTTTGTTGAGACTTGCATCTTTTCTAGCGTTTGTTCAGTCTGCTTGTTTACTATGCCAGAACATTCCTGTCTATTTATGTGATTGTGGCTCTTATGTAATCGACCCTGGATTCAATACTTAGGGGGGTTGATTGACAGATTTTCTTTTAAAAACCCTAAGCTTTTATTCAAAATGATTGATTCGTCTGTGATGATTTATTCTTACTGGCTATTTCCTTCGTTAGAATATTTTGAACCTAGCCTTAATTGACTACACTATACTTAGTGAACTCTGATTCCTTCATTACTGATCACGTACTGATTGTTATTACCTTATATGTCACTGGTTTTATCGTTTTAATTTGAATCCCTTAACTTAAGAGATTACTTGTCTCAATGGCCTACTGATTGATATGAGTTCCTTAATTACCATGCTACTCTGATCCTTTCCTTATTTAATTTGGTACAACCTTCTATTTACCTTATATGCTATGTGTTCTTTACCATTTTTAGAGTTTTGAATCCCACAATTCAAGGGAACCATGTATTCTTTCTCACTGATTGATTCTGCCTTCTCTTATTTGTGATTCTTACCTTATGTGATCACCTATTTTCAACTATAAGTACTCTTGCTTCTTCATTGAACAAACATCTGTTGAACATCAATCTAAACTCTCTCTATACTACTCTCTCTTGTGTTCTTTCTCTTGTTCTCTTGTCGCTGTTTGCTGCTCTTTAATCCTGCTTATTATTAGCCGGCTGTTTAGCCAAGGCTAATACTGTGCTATCACTTTGCTCTCTTCTGCTTGCTCTTTGCTCTCATCACTGGTATGTTCTAGTTTAAGATTACAGCATCCTAAACAATATGTTTCTCTTTGGTTGAGGTTCTTATTGTTTCTTTTATGATTTTACTTGTGGTTCTATTGCCTACCATGTAACTAGCATGTCTACTCCTTTTCTATGATCTCTCTTCTTCTTCTAGCTTAGAATGACTCATGTTCTGTTCTCTGTGGTTCATTATGTCCTATGTAACTCTTGACTATGTGATTAGTCTCTTCTCTTTGCATATCCAGCATCCTTTGATGTTATTTTCTTAGCAATCGTCTGACTTATAATGCTTGGTTATTCCCAGACTTGTATCCCTACCTATAATATGTGATGAATCTGTAACTTTGTTCTAAGGACTAATTATGTGCAGAATTACTGCTACCACTACTTGTCCCTAACCCCTTGTCCCATGTTTGTGATTGTTTTCTGGAACTCTGCTGAGTTATGACTATCTGTTGCTGCTTCTTTTCATAACTGGTTTTCATAAAAGATCTTATGTTATCCTTTGAAACTATGTGATTTCAAAACTCCCTTTCAAACTCAACTCTTTTAAGATATGAAGAACTTCACACTATTCTTAGAACTTTAGGTTCCACCCCCTCAGTGCGAACCTTGCTTAGGGACCTTGAGTTCCCTCTGAACTTTGACACACTGAGGCAGGGTATTCTACACTGCACTTGTTCAATCATTGGCATTGCTGGGTGCTGGTATTGGCCAGGGCCTTCCCCAAGGCCTTTGGGAGCTTTGTCGCACCCAGACTGAGTAAGGCTGTGAAATTTGAAAGGAGTAAGGCTGGAAGATTGGGCCTGTGTGAAGGCTCCCTATATAGTAGCTTCTTATTTTTCTTTTGTAATTACTGTAATTCATTCGATATGGCCTGTAATAATTTGTAAAGAAATAATTGGGATTGTATAGTGAAATGGGGAGGGGGTTATGCATGTTTAGTTAAGTGATGGGTAGAAAACATGACTTTATGATTTATTTCCCTATATGTGCCTTAGCTATCCTTCTTAGGACATGAATAACATACATCCTGAATCCTTTTCAGTCTCTTCACATCAGCATATTTATGTCATCTTATTGTTCATGGCTAATAACTATAATTGAGTGAGAAAAGCAGCTATAATGTATTGTTCATGCATTTATAACCATGCCATATAGGAGACATGTTTTAGGATAACACTTTGTGCATTAGATATCCTACCCTTAGGACCTTTTATTCGTCAGAATTTGAACGCTTGGTCATAATAACCTCACTAAAATATGGTCAAAAACATTTTATGCAAATGTATCATTACTTATGTCCCTTAAAATCAGATCTGAATATGCATGCTACCCTTTAGGAAATATATACGACGCCTAGGCAAACTTGAGGCCTAATGCGTAATTAAAATCGAATCAACTATGCTGGGAGTAGTCTGCCTCTTCGAAATTTCCCAAACTCTGATCCTGCTTTCACGGGGATCCACTCTATTTTTACTAAACCCCTATGCTGCTTTTATAACAATTTTGAAATTGTGCGTTTTCTTACTTCTTATTACTGGTGGCAAGATTTTGACCTCTATCTTATTTAAACCATGAAGCTTTAAAGTTACTTCATTATATAAAGTTGTTCTATTTCTGAATACCTGCTAAACTATTAATTTTTAAAACTGATTTAATCAAGTCTTGTCGACTACCGGATCCTTATACTCTCTTTCGAACTATTAAATTTCAAATAAAAGCACTCCCGCTCAACTTATTGATTTTTCTGAAAGCTATCTAAATCGATGGGTATTCCTAAATCCTAACGCTGTTTGAAACACTGTATTCCTGAAACTGTTGTTTTAAATCCCTCAACCTTAGTAAAAATTTCCTGCCTTCATCCGGGCTTCAACTCAATCTACTATTTTACTAAAAATTCCTGTTTTCGAACTCTCCTCTTAAGACTTTAATTGTCTATGAGATGTGCTACCTACATGTCTATTTGTGGAGGGGTCTATTAGCCTTTACTTGTCTTTATATGTTCCCTTATATGTGTTGTCCTACTTGTTTTGTTTGTCGTCTAGTATTTTATCCTTTACACCTAAGGGTTCAGACTAGTCCCCGCCTTTGTAGGAATAGTAGTCCTAACCACCCTCCAGGACATACAGGATGGGACGGGTAATAGCACGCAATAAGCATTCGTGACAAACGCATGCGCTTTAAATAACCTTTACAGGGTGGGAAGGGTAGAATACAGATATGATGACCGGTGCGCTAATACCACGTGTAGCCCCCTCCTCGAGGTGTGACATACCGGGTATTGCATTGAAGTAATCCGTATTACTTTAAACCTAGGAAAATTCTTTTCAAATGTTTATATTATTCTAAAACCCTTTAAAGATTTTCATACTTGTTTAAAATCCCCTCTTATGTGAACCTTATTTGTTACTTGCTCACCGTCCAAATTCACAAAACTTATTGGCTAGGGCCCACTGTTGTGGATCTTGAGGGGTGCCTAATACCTTCCCCTTGGGATAATTTCAAGCCCTTACCCAATCTCTGGTAACGCGAACTAGTTCATGAGTTATCAACTCTAGGTGCCCTAACGCACCATAAAAATCGTTAGGTGGCGACTCTTCCCTAAACCTTTTCCTTTAAGGAGTTGTCCAGAATGTCATCAACCCGATCTCTCCGTACCTAACTCGTGCGATAGAAAAAGTGGGCGCGACAGTGATCCCATCCCAGCCAGCCAATACTCGCACCTGCGGCGTCCAAGGCCGCTCCTGTGGCTCCGCACCTACGGCCAAAGCCTCGCAGGAGCGGTCGCACCAGATGACAGCAACTTCAGCTATTTCCCAACTTCAACTTTTGATCCGTTAACTACCCGGAATCTACCCGAGGCCCCCGGGAACCTGTCCAATTACACCAAACTGTCCCAAAACATAACACGGACTCGCTCAAAGCCTTAAATCACATCAAACAACATCGAAACGACGAATCGCTCTCCAATCCAAATCTTTAAGAACTTAGGATTTCAAACTTCTACATTTGATGTCGAAACCCTATCAAATAACGTCCAATTGACCCGAAATTTTGCACACAAGTCATATTTGACATTACGGACCTGGTCTAACTTCCGGAAGCGCATTCCGACCCCGATATCAAATTTTACACTTCCGGTCGAATTCTTCAAAAACCTTCAATTTTCTATCTTTAGCCAAATGACTTCAAACAGACCTCCGGACATCCGAGTTCACTTCTGATCGCGCTCCCAACTCTAGATTCACCATACGAAGCTATTCCCAGACTCGGAATCCCAAACAGACGTCAATATCTCTCAAATGCTCTTCATGCCAAACTTAGGAAATTCCTTCAAAATGCTAACTTCCACATTACACGCCAAAATGCTCCCGGGATATCCAAATCCCGATCCGGACATACGCCCAAGTCTGAAATCACCATATAAACCTGCTGGAACCTTCAGATCCTGATTCCGAGGTCATTTACTCCAAATTCCAGTGTAAGTCGATTCTTCCAACGTAAGGCTTCTGAAATGAATATTCTCCTTTCAGTTCAACTCCGATCTTCCTTAATTTCAACTCCGACTATACGCACAAGTCATAATAATTGAAATGAAGTTGTTCATGACTTCCAACCGCTGAACGACGCGCTAGAGCTCAAAACGACCGGTCGGGTCGTTACAATTACGATGGGGTAAAAACCGGTCGTTTGTGCCTCCGTCGTTAAAGGTAAACGACCGAATTTTTTTCCATCGTAAAAACTCTTTAAACGATGGCAAGGAATCCAGTCGTTATACCAATATTAGCGAGGGGATTTTCCCACCGTTAAATGTCGTCCCAGACATTAAGCACTTCATTAGAAGTAACTTATTTTCGGTCGTTGTTAGTGTTTGGCGACCAGAATTCAATTCGTTAATTGTATGTACTTTCAACGACATACTTTTTAAAAACCAAAATTTTCTTTCGCTAATGAGAAATATAAATTAATAAATATTTTACACGCATGCAAATTCATACAAAGAATGAAGTCAATATTGACATAAACTATCTTTTTTAATTGTAAAGAATTAAAGCATCTACGTAGCAACAAGTTGACACTTTATGTTAGCTGGGATTTCCTGAACACCCGATTTGAGACTCTAACTAAAGCTATCCAGGAGGGTTTTGACCTTTATGGTGAAATCGCAAAGGCTAAAGATGCATTGATCAAACTCAAAAACGTAAAAGCTTCTCAACACTCGAGGATGAAGGTTCCAAAGGTGATGGAGATGGACTTACTCCTCGTGAAGCTGACATTCAACCTTCTTCTTCTCAAGTTGACCCCTCTTCTCCCGTAGATGATGCTCCTTAGTTTTCACCCTTAGCTTTTGTGAAAGTGATTTGCTTTCGTTCTTGTTTTTGTTGAAACTCCTTTACTTTTTCTTTTTGTGTAGTTTTTGGAAGATTTTCCATTCCCTATTAATGGGGTAATGATATAAATGTCCCTTTCCTGCGTATTATGCTCTTTGCTATTTTAAGTTTTGTTGATACCCAATTTTTCCTAAAAATATTCTAGATTTCATTTATACCTTCAAAATCATGCATTAGTATCAACTGGTATTTTTCCATACTTTTTTCTATATTTTTTATAAATCTAGTATTTTATTTCCAATAAATAATTATAAAATTGCATCACAAATGATTTCAACGACTTTTCTTAATTTAATTTATTATTTATGGTCCTATTAAGACAAAATTATTCTATAAATAACCAAATTAGCACCTTTTGGCTATAATTGCAATAACTTTGCAATTATAGCCCATCCATATAATTTTTGTACTATTTTTACTATAAATTAGTCTTTTGTACTTTAAACACTAAATAATCATTTTTAAAATATTTCTATGCATAAAATTCATTTATATAATTAGTAGCTATTTTATAAATTATTTTTAACTAATTTATCTTGGGTATTTGACCAATGGCTCCATTTATTTCAATTATAGCCTAAATATAACTAGCCCAAACGCCTAATTACATTGTCCCAAAGACCCCAGGCCCAAAATTATAATACTACTCGACCCAATTCCGCTAAAATCCTGGTCGCTGATCATTTTTTATCAACAGTCCAGGTTAATTCTTACCTTAATTAACCTAAGACTACCCCCCCCCCCCCAAACCCCTCAGTTCTCCTCACACTCTCCGCCATCACACTCCCCTTCTCTCCCAAATTCTCTCTGCCCTACCCCTAATTTCCCTCGTCGTTGCTTGCTTGTCGTCGACTATGGTGGCTTACCACCATTCTCCAGCCTTAATGGATCTCCTACGCCGGGATTCCTGCTGTCTTCGAGGTCCTCAATGGACCAGTGACCGGTCTTCTCACACTTTGGCCTGTCCTCACCATCCTCAGGCCACCATGGCTCGATTTGAGTAAGATCATCCGGTTTCTTGGCTAAACCTATGGGTTCTAAGCCGATACCTCTCATTTCTGGGTTATTCTCTCGAAACCCTAATTTCATCTCCTAACCTTTTAGATATATAACAGATCTAAGAAGATTCAAACTATTTTTACTTATTTTTATGAAAAACCTTCCGATTTTCAAAAGTGTCTCTTCATTTTTTTCCTAACTAGGGTTTCTGAAACTTTTCTTCAAAATGATTATGATTTTTAAGTGTTATTCTCTGATTCTTATGTGTTTAATCGATTTTATTAAGTTTTCCCTTTAACCCTAACTAGTTATGTTGAAACCCCTAATTTTTAGTACTACGTTTGGATTTTGAGAACGTCCTTACTTGTTTGTTCATTCGATTCTGCTATGTGTTTGATTCTTGTGAATATTGCTTCAATTAATTAGAGTATTTTGTGATTTTTAACCTAGTTATATCTTATTAGGGTTTCAGATTTGGTCCTTCCTGTTTATACTTGGTTTACTTGCTTATTCATGGGAAATCTATATTACATTCCATAAAACCAGTATTATTTCGAATCCCTGATTCACTGTGATGACCCAAGAGGTCATCCTGTATACATTTAGCTAAATATATGTCTCGAGGCTCCTAAAGCCTCCGTTAATCTCACCTCGATATGTGTGCGCAGCCCGAGCAGTCGGCCAGGAAGCGGTTATGTGAAAACATGATGAAAATGAAATTTCTAATAATTAATTGATTAAATTTGACTTTGGTCAACATTTTTTGTAAACGGACCTTAATCCATGATTTGAAAGTTCCGGAGGGTCTGTAGGAAAATATGGGACCTGGGCATATGCCCGGAATCAAATTCCGAGGCCCCAAGCCCGAGAAATGTAATTTTAAAGAAATTGTTTTCTGATAAATATGAAGGTTTTTGAAAATGAATATTTATGTGAAAACTTTGTTACCGGGCCGGAATTATGGTTACGGAGCCCGAAACAGGTTTAATATATGTTATGTGAGCAATCTGTGAATTTTGGTGTAAAACGGACTTGAAATGACGTGTTTCGGATAAAAATCGGAATAATTGAACCTTATGAAGTTTTAAGAAAATTCTATGAGTTTTGAGGTTTAAATCATTGATTTTCATTTTAATTTGGCGTTTTAATCACTTGAATAAGTCCATAGGATGATTTGGGAATTGTGTGTATATTTGGGTTTGAGCCCCGAGGGCTCGGGGGTGTTTCAGGTAGGTATTCGGGGTGTTTTAACTCATGAAAACACTGCAGGTGCACCCATTTTCGTGTGCCCGCACCTGCGGCCCTAAGCTCGCAGGTGCGAGACCGCAGGCGCGGACAAATCTCCACAAGAGCGACTTCGCAGGAGCAGACCCATTTCCGCATGTGCCCCCCTATGGGCCTGACCCAATTCCGCAGGTGCGCCCTTTTTCCCGCATCTGCGAGATCGCAGGTGCGACCCACGTACCGCAGGTGCGAGAGTCGAACAATGATTTTTTTAAAAAGCCATTTCAGACGTTCTTTCTCTCACTTTTTCTCAAAAATAGATGACCTCGGGCGATTTTCTCAAGAGGTTTTCTTCCCTACTCGTAGGTAAGTGCGCACTAACTGATTTTCCTTCAACTTTATAAGGTTTTTCATCAATTATCACCAAAAATCATAGGGTTTTAAAGGTAGAAATTAGGGACTTTGGGTAGAGTTAGGTCTTATGGGATTTGGGTAATTCAACCTCAATTTGGGGTCGGATTTCAAAATAAATCATATATTTGAACTCGTAGGGGAATGGGAGATCAGGTTTTGGTTCGAGCCTCGTGTTTTGACCAAGTGAGCCCGGGGTCGAATTTTTGTAATTTTGGAAGAATGCTAGGAATTGTATATTTAGGCTATGAGATTGTATTAATGAGTCATTATTGATGTTATCAAGCTAATTATGTTTAGATATCGTTGTTTCAGAGTTGAATTACAAAGGAAAGACGGTGTTAGAGGCTTGAATTGCTATTTTTGGACCCGAGGTAAGTGTCTTGCCTAGCTTTGGTGAGGGAATAGGTTTTGTGTGCTATGTGCTATGTGTTTATCATGTTCAATGCATAGGTGAGGTGACGAGTACCTATGCATTGTGTGTCAAGCATGCCCGTGAGTCTATGTTTAATGAAATTCTTGTTATTACTTCCATATTCATTATATTGTGAAATTGTCTCTACTTCGAAGTTGATTGTTGTTGAAAATCCTTGTTGATGAACTTGCGATGTAATGGTTCTATTGAGGACCCAACTATAAAGGATATACGTGAAAAGGTTGGTTATAGCTGAGACCCTTGTCGGGCAGTTGTTATGATATTGACTGAGATATTCCCTTTGTCGGGTGTTTATGATCGGTATTTCCACTATGCCGCATTCCTTGCCATTTGATATTATCATTTTTATTGTGAGGAAGAGTGTAAAGCACGAAGGGTGATGTCGTGCCATGATTTACATTGATTACATCATAAAATGCTTAGTGAGGAAGAGAGTAAAAGCACGAAGGTTGATGTCGTGCCATGATTCACATTGATTAAAAGCACGAAGGTTGATGTCGTGTCATGATTCATATTGCCTCACATTATACATTTCATTGTGAGGAAGAGAGTAAAAGCACGAAGGGTGATTCCGTTCCATGAATTATATTATCTTATATAATACATCGCATTGTGAGAAAGAGAGTAAAAGCACGAAGGGTGATGTCGTGCCATTACAAACATTGCTCGTATTTATACTTGTTACGTTAGCATTCTTGTTAATTTGCTCTGTTGCTCTCTCTCCTATGTGTTAACTAATTGTTCTTATCTCTCACTTGTCACCCCCATTAACTGCTCCTGTATCCCATGCTTATCTGTCTATTCTTGCGTTTGTCTGTGATATATCTTGTAGAACTGTACAGGTAGATTATCGTTGTCAAGTCTAGCCTCGTTGCTACTTCGGCCGAGGTTAGGCTCGGCACTTACTCAGTACATGGGGTCGGTTGTACTGATGATACACTTGCACTTCTTTATGTTGTGCAGATCCCGCAGCCGGACCCAGTGGACACCGTTAGAGGGAGTATCCTTCAGTCCACCCCGGACATCTCAAGGTAGACCCGCAAACGTTCGTGGGCCTTGGCGTCTCCTCTATCCCTATTTTTCCTATCCTGTCTTGCTTATCTTCTAGTTTCTGAGACAGTTCATGTATTATTTTATTCAGACTTTATATTTAGCACTCTTATAGATAGTTTGTGAGTTAGTGACTCCAGGTTCTGGGATTGTTGCAATGGTTTGTATTTTGTTATAACCACTTAGTCTCGAAACCTATCTACTTTTGTTATTAAAAGTTATAAATTATTTCTAGTTAATTGTTTTAAATTCCGCATTATTATGTTAGTATTGTGTTACACGTTGGCTTGTCTAGCGGGTTCAATGTTAGACGCAGTCACGGCCTGAAGGTGGGATTTCGGGTCGTGACAAGTTGGTATCAGAGCTCTAGGTTGCTTAGGTCTCACAACTCACGAACAAACTTGGTAGAGTCTGAGGGATCGGTACGGAGACGTCTGTATTTATCCCCCAAAGGCTGCAAAGTTAGGAATAACTTCACATATTTCATTCATTGTCGTGCCAATTGAATTCTAAATTGTAATTGAGTCTCAAATTATTCTCTCGAAGATGGCGAGAACGCGTGCTTCCTCATCGACCGATCAGCAACCTGACCCTCTTATAGCAGCTTCTACGAGGGGCCGAGGCCGAGGTCGTGCTAGGGGCCGAGGCAGAGCTAGAGCAGCATCTCCATTTGAGGACCCACAAGTAGACTATGCCGGTGAGGTTCCTGCTCAGAAAGTCCCAGTTGGACCAGCTCAGGTCCCATAGGGGTTCATTGCTACCCCGGTGCTTCAGGACGCTCTAGTCCGCTTAGTGGGACTCATGGAGAGTGTGGCTCAGGACGGTCTTCTTCCTATTGCACCAGCTGGATCTCAGGCTGGGGGAGGAATCGAGAATCCTATTATTCATACCCCAAAGCAGGTTGCCACTCAGTTTCAAACTCCAGCACCTCAGACAACTGGAGTAGTTCAGCTGGGTGTTGTGGCACCGGCAGCCGAGGGTGCGGCTATGTCAGCGGATGCTCTATGGAGACTAGATCGGTTCACCAAGTTATTCACTACTACATTTACTAGTGCACCATCAGAGGATCCCCAGGATTATTTGGACAG
Organism: Nicotiana undulata; assembly: GCA_005239495.1. NCBI lineage: Eukaryota > Viridiplantae > Streptophyta > Magnoliopsida > Solanales > Solanaceae > Nicotiana > Nicotiana undulata. Next base: position 58,915 of record ML263631.1, read on the forward strand.
CTGCCATGAGGTTCTCCGGAACATGGGCATAGTAGAGTCCAATGGAGTTGACTTCGCTACCTTTCGGTTATCTGGCGCAGCCAAGATCTTGGTGGAGGGATTATTGCTTGACCAGACTAGCTGGGTCTGCACCTTTGACTTGGATTCAGTTCTCAAAGGTATTCTTGGGGAAGTTCCTTCCCATTACTCAACGAGAGGATCTTCGGAGGCAGTTTGAGCATCTCCAGCAGGGTTCTATGTCAGTCACTCAGTACGAGACCAGGTTTATCACCTTAGCCAGGCATGCATTGATGATACTTCCCACTAATCGGGAGAGGGTTCGGAGATTCATTGAGGGTTTGGCCCAGCCTATCAGGATTGGGAGTCAGGTACTGATATTTCCTTCTAGGATGCGGCCGATGTGGCCAGGAGGATTGAGATGATTTTATCACAGAGTGGTGGCCAGGGAGCTTACAAGAGGCCCCGTCACTTTGGTAGATTCAGTGGAGCCTCATCTGGGGGCATGTATTCTTTCTACAGAGGTCAGCCACCCCGACCTTTTCAGTCAGCACTTCAGGTATCTCACCGTGCACCGCCAGCTCCTATTAGTGCACAGCCGCTTCAGAGTTACCAGGGAGGTTATCAGGGTCGTCCAGGGCAGTTCCATAGTCCCCAGCCATATCAGCAAAGGCTTTGTCATTCTTGTGGTGTTCCAGGGCACATTGCCAGGTATTGTCCCCGGGTTTCTAGTGGTCCCCAATATCAGGGTTCTCGTGCAATTGTTCCAGTGTCAGGCACACCCCCACCCCCTCAGCCAGCTAGGGGTGGTGGTTATGGTGCCATAGGTGGAGGTCAGACTCACAAAGGTGGAGCACAGGCCACGAGGGGAAGGGGTCAGGTCACAGCAGGTCGACCTAGAGATGTTCAGATTGGAGGGGCTCTGCCTTGTTGTTATGCTAGTCCTTCCAAGCCCGAGGCTGAGGCCTCCGATGCAATCACCATAGGTACGATTTCCGTTTGCAGCCGAGATGCTTCGGTGTTATTTGATCCGGGTTCTACCTTCTCCTATGTGTCTTCATATTTTTCCCCTTATTTGAGCATGCCTCGCGATTCTTTGAGCACTTCTGTGTATGTGTCCACCCCGGTGGGCGATTCTATCATGGTAGATCGAGTCTGCCATTCTTGCCTAGTTGTTATTTGTGGTTTGGAGACTCAGGTAGATTTATTGCTTCTTGATATGGTAGATTTTGATGTTATATTGGGTATGAACTGGCTATCTCCCTACCATGTTGTTCTGGACTGTCATGCCAAGACAGTGACCTTAGCCTTGCCTGGAGTACCTCATTTAGAGTGGAGAGGGACTCCTAGTCATTCTTCTGGTGGAGTTATTTCTTATATGAAGGCTCGACACATGGTCGAGAAGGGTTGTTTGGCCTATTTGGCCTATGTTCGTGATCCTAGTGTCGCGGTTCCTTCGATAGAGTCTGTGCCCGTGGTTCTTGAGTTTCTAGAGGTATTCCCTGCTGACCTACCAGGTATGCCACCCGACAAGGATATTGATTTCTGCATTGAGGTAGCTGAGGGCCCTCAACCCATTTCTACTCCCCCATATCGTATGGCTCCGCCAGAGTTGAAGGAATTGAAGGAGCAATTGCAGGATTTGTTAGATAAAGGCTTCATCAGGCCTAGTGTTTCTCCGTGGGGTGCTCTAGTGTTGTTCATGAAAAAGAAAGATGGCTCAATGAGGATGTGTATTCACTACCGGCAATTGAATAAGGTTACTATTAAGAACAAGTATCCTTTGCCGAGGATTGATGATCTTTTTGACCAGCTTCAGGGTGCTACAATGTTTTCCAAGATAGACTTGAGGTCTGGTTACCATAAGTTGAGAATTAGGGCGTCTGATGTTACTAAGACGGCCTTTCGCACTCGTTATTGGCATTATGAGTTCTTGGTGATGTCATTTGGGTTGACAAATGCCCCCGCTGCTTTTATGGAGTTGATGAATCGGGTGTTCAGGCCTTTTTTGGACTCGTTCGTGATTGTGTTTATTGATGATATATTGATATACTCTCGCAGCCGAGAGGAGCATGAACGATACCTTAGAGTCGTCCTTCAGACTCTGAGGGATAGTCAGTTTTACGCCAAGTTTTCTAAGTGCGAGTTCTGGTTGAGTTCCGTGGCATTTTTGGGTCACGTTGTGTCGGCGGAGGGTATCTTGGTGGATTCCAAGAAGATTTCAGCAGTTAGAGATTGGCCTAGGCCCACTTCAGCTACATTCGGAGTTTCTTGGGCTTAGCAGGTTACTATTGTCGATTTGTAGAGGGCTTTTCATCTATCGCAGCCCCGATGACCAGGTTGACCCAGAAGTGTGCTTAGTTCAGGTGGTCTGATGAGTGTGAGGCGAGCTTTCAGAAGCTCAAGACAGCCTTGACCATGGCACCAATGTTAGTATTACCCTCAGGTTCAGGACCGTATACCGTGTATTGTGATGCTTCACGGGTTGGGCTTGGTGCAGTGTTGATGCAGTACGGCAAGGTTATAGCCTATGCTTCTCGTCAGTTGAAGATTCATGAGAAGAACTATCCAGTTCATGATTTGGAGCTTGCAGCCATTGTTCACGCTTTGAAGATTTGGAGGCACTATCTGTACGGAGTGCCATGTGAGGTGTTCACGGACCATAAGAGCTTGCAGTATCTGTTCAGACAGAAGGAGTTGAACATGAGGCAGAGGAGATGGTTAGAGTTGCTGAAGGATTATGATATTACCATTCTTTATCATCCGGGGAAGGCCAATGTGGTGGCCGATGCTTTGAGCCGGAAGTCAGTCAGCATGGGTAGTCTTGCCTATTTATCAGTTGGAGAGCGACCTCTTGCGTTGGATGTTCAGGCTTTAGCCAACCGACTTGTGAGATTGGAGGTTTCTGAGACTGGCAGTGTTTTGACCCATACTGTGGCCTGTTCTTCATTGTATGACCGCATTCGGGCCAGGCAGTACGATGATCGTCATTTATGTGTTCTTAAAGATACAGTCCGGCACAGAAGTGCCAAGCAGGTTATGGTTGATGATGAGGGAGTTCTGCGGATGCAGGGCCGTATTTGTGTACCTAATGTTGAGGGTATTCGTGAGTTGATATTTCAGGAGGCCCATAGTTCCCGATATTCCATTCATCCGAGCGCCGCAAAGATGTACCCGGACTTGCGACAACATTATTGGTGGCGTAGAATGAAGAGGGATATTGTAGCTTATGTAGCTCGGTGCTTGAACTGTCAGCATGTTAAGTTAGAGCACTAGAGACCCGGTGGCTTGATGCAGCAGATTCAGCTTCCTGAGTGGAAGTGGGAGCGTATCACCATGGACTTTGTAGTTGGGCTCCCACGGACTCAGAGGATGGTTGATGCGGTTTGGGTTGTGGTGGATAGGCTGACCAAGTCAGCGCACTTCATTCCGATATCAGTTTCATATTCAGCGGAGAAGTTGGCAAAGATATATATGAGAGAGATTGTTCGATTGCATGGTGTTCCCTTATCCATAATATGAGACAGAGGTACTCAGTTTACCTCTCATTTCTGGAGAGTATTTCAGCGAGAGTTGGGCACACAGATTGATTTGAGCACAACATTTCATCCTCAGACGGACGGACAGTCCGAGCGTACTATTCAGATTTTGGAGNTCCTTTAGCTTAGTTTGCCTACAACAACAGCTATTAGTCGAGTATCTAGATGGATCCGTATACGGCGTTGTATGGTAGACGGTGTCGGTCTCCAGTTGGATGGTTTGAGCTGGGAGAGGCTAGGTTGTTGGGTTCTGAGTTAGTCCAGGATGCCTTGGACAAGGTGAAGATTATTCAGGATAGACTTCGTATAGCTCAGTCCAGGCAAAAGAGTTATGCGGATAGCAAAGTTCGAGATTTGGCTTTCATGATAGAAGATCAGGTGTTTCTTAGACTGTCGCCTATAAAGGGCATGATGAGGTTCGGGAAGAAGGGCAAGTTGAGCCCTAGGTACATTGGTCCATTTGCGATTTTAGATAAGGTAGGAGAGGTGGCCTACAGACTTGCCTTGCCACCGCATTTATCAGTCGTGCATCCAGTGTTTCATGTATCTATGCTCCAACGTTACATTGTAGATCCATCTCATGTTCTTGACTTCAGCGGTGTCCAGTTGGACAAGGATCTGACTTATGAGGAGGAGCCAATAGCCATACTAGATAGGCAGGTTCGTTAGTTGAGATCGAAGAGCTATCCTTCGGTTCGTGTTCAGTGGAGAGGTCAGCCTGCCAAGGAAGCTACTTGGGAGTCCGAGTCCGATATGCAGAACCGTTATCCCCATCTTTTCTCAGACTCAGGTACTTTTCTATGTCCGTTCGAGGACGAATGTTTGTTTTAGAGGTGGAGATTATGATGACCCAAGAGGTCATCCTGTACACATTTAGCTAAATCTGTGTCCCGAGGCCACGAAAGCCTCCGTTAATTTCACCTCGATATGCATGCGCAGCCCGGGCAGGCAGTTGGGAAGCTGTTATGTGAAAACTTGATGAAAAATGAAATTTCTAATAATTAATTAATTAAAGTTGACTTTGGTTAACATTTTTGGTAAACGGACCCAGACCCGTGATTTGACGGTCCCAGAGGGTCCGTAGGAAAATATGGGACTTGGGCATATGACCGGAATCAAATTCCGAGGCCCCAAGGCCGAGAAATGAATTTTTAAAGAAAATTGTTTTTTGATAAATATAAAGGTTTTTTAAAATAAATATTTATGTGAAAACCGTGTTACCGTGCCCGTATTATGGTTTCGGAGCTCGGAACAGGTTTAATATATGTTATGTGAGCTATCTGTGAAATTTAGTGTAAAACGGATTTGAAATGACGTGTTTCGGATAAAAATCAGAATAATTCAACCTTATGAAGTTTTAAGAAAATTCTATGAGTTTTGACGTTTAATTCATTGATCTTGATGTTAATTTGGCATTTTAATCACTTGAATAAGTCCATAGGATGATTTGGGAGTTGTGTTTATATTTGGGTTTGAGCCCCGAGGGCTCGGGGGTGTTTCGGGTAGGTATTCGGGGTGTTTTAACTCATGAAAACACTGCTGGTGCACCCATTTTCGTGTGCCCGCACCTGCGGCCCTAAGCTCGCAGGTGCGAGACCGCAAGCGCGGACAAATCTCCGCAAGAGCGACTTTGCAAGAGCGGACCCATTTCCGCAGGTGCGGCCCCCTATGGGCCTGACCCAATTCTGCAGGTGCGACCTTTTTCCCGCATCTGCGAGATCGCAGGTGCGACCCATGTACCGCAGGTGCGAGAGTCGAACAATGATTTTTTTTCAAAACAATTTCAGACGTTCTTCCTCTCACTTTTTCTCAAAAACAGATGACCTAGGGCGATTTTCTCAAGAGGTTTTCTTCCCAACTCGTAGGTAAGTGCTCACTAACTGATTTTCCTTCAACTTTCTAAGGTTTTTCATCAATTATCACCAAAAATCCTAGGGTTTTAAAGGTAGAAATTACGGTCTTTGGGTAGAGTTAGGGCTTATGGGATTTTGGATAATTGAACCTCAATTTGGGGTCGAATTTCAAAACAAATCATATATTTGAACTCGTAGGGGAATGGGTGATCGGGTTTTGGTCCGAGCCTTGTGTTTTGACCATGTGAGCTCGGGGTCGAATTTTGGTAATTTTGGAAGAATGCTAGGAATTGTATATTTAGGCTATGGGATTGTATTAATGAGTCATTATTGATGTTATTAAGCTAATTATGTTTAGATATCGTTGTTTCGGAGTTGCATTACAAAGGAAATGCGGTGTTAGAGGCTTGAATTGCTATTTTTGGACCCGAGGTAAGTGTCTTTCCTAGCTTTGGTGAGGGAATATGTATTGTGTGCTATGTGCTATGTGCTATGTGTTTATCATGTTCAATGCATAGGTGAGGTGACGAGCACCTATGCATTGTGTGTCAAGCATGCCCGCGAGTCTATGTTTGATGAAATTCTTGTTATTACTTCCATATTCATTATATTGTGAAATTGTCTCTACTTGGAAGTTGATTGTTGTTGAAAATCCTTGTTGATGAACTTGCGATGTAATGGTTCTATTGAGGACCCAACTATAAAGGATATACGTGAAAAGGTTGGTTATAGCTGAGACCCTTGCCGGGCAGTTGTTATGATATTGACTGAGATATTCCCCTTGTCGCGTGTTTATGATCGGTATTTCCACTATGCTGCATTCCTTGCCATTTTGTATTATCATTTTTATGGTGAGGAAGAGTGTAAAGCACGAAGGGTGATGTCGTGCCATGATTTACATTGATTACATCATAAAATGCATAGTGAGGAAGAGAGTAAAACCACGAAGGTTGATGTCGTGCCATGATTCACATTGATTAAAAGCACGAAGGTTGATGCCGTGTCATGATTCATATTGCCTCTCATTACACATTGCATTGTGAGGAAGAGAGTAAAAGCACGAAGGGTGATGCCGTGCCATGACTTATATTATCTTATATAATACATCGCATTGTGAGAAAGAGAGTAAAAGCACGAAGGGTGATGCCGTGCCATTACAACATTTCTCGTATTTATACTTGTTACGTTAGCATTCTTGTTAATTTTCTCTTTCGCTCTCTCTCCTATGTGTTAATTAATTGTTCTTATCTCTCACTTGTCACCCTATTAACTGTTCCCGTATCCCATGCTTATCTGTCTATTCCTGCGTTTGTCTGTGATATATCTTGTAGAACTGTACATGTAGATTATCGTTGTCAAGTCTAGCCTCGTTACTACTTCGGTCGAGGTTAGGCTCGGCACTTACTCAGTACATGGGGTCGGTTGTACTGATGCTACACCTGCACTTCTTTATGTTGTGCAGATCCCGCAGCCGGACCCAGTGTACACCGTTAAAGGGAGTATCCTTCAGTCCACCCCGGAGATCTCAAGGTAGACCCGCAGACGTTCGTGGGACTTGGCGTCTCCTCTATCCCTATTTTTCCTATCCTGTCTTGCTTATCTCCTAGTTTTTTGAGACAGTTCATGTATTATTTTCTTCAGACTTTGTATTTAGCACTCTTATAGATAGTTCGTGAGTTAGTGACTCCAGGTTCTGGGATTGTTGCAACGGTTTGTATTTTGTTATAACCACTTAGCCTCGAAATCTATCTACTTTTGTTATTAAAAGTTATAAATTGTTTCTAGTTAATTCTTTTAAATTCTGCATTATTATGTTAGTATTGTTTTACATGTTGGCTTGTATAGCGGGTTCAACGTTAGACGCAGTCACGGCCTGAATTTGGGATTTCGGGTCCTGACATTCACTGATTTCGTTGTAATTTTATTCATATGCTAATTCTTGGTTATTTTCCGTATTTTCAAACCTTTAAATTATTTCTTGCCTTATTTACGATCAAGTGTACTATTTACCGATTATTACTACTTATTTCCTTAATTGATATTTGTGTATTTACCCCTAATTACCTACTCTGTACCTAGATTATTTTAATTCTTTCCTTAATTGTTACTTGTTCTCTACCGTTGGTGAATTACTCCCTAATTAAGGGAAGACTTTACTGGTTTCATTCTTAATTGATTCTGTGACTCTTCAATTATTAAACAATTTTATTGTTTACCTTATTTACCTAGCTTTCAAACTGCTATATATATACAGTCCTCTACTCTCATTGACACGGACATTAGTTCATAAAATTCTCTCTCACACTTAAAGTTTTCTGCTCTTTCTTGTTACTTGCTATTTCTACTGAACTAAACGGCCGTAAGCCAAGGCTAGTTATTGCACTACACTTCTCTACACTTTGTGTCTACTCTGCTAAACTAGTATGTTCTAATTTAAATCCAAGTTCCAAACCCTATGTGTTCTTTTACTGCTTTATTTTACTAATCACCAATCTATTTATGTCTATTATTTGGCTTTTCGATATGTAACTAGTCTGTTTAAATCACTACTTCACTTAGCATATATGAATTCTATACTAATTCAACTTATGATTAGCATGTCTATGAACCTGCTTATTACCTTTGTAGTATGTGTCGACTTGACTCCACTCCATTTGTATATGCTTGAATGTTTGTCTGTTTGTTTACTCAATACTGATATTAATCTTCTTTGCTAAGTTATTACTACCCCTAAGTACTTATGATTCTATGTTTGACCTTGCCTAGTACAACTATATTCCAATTGTCAGTTCTGAAATCTATGCCATATGTCTGTATTATTAGCTATTCCTTAATCCCATAAAAATCTTAAAAGTTGTTGTGATTCTGTTTGTTATGTGTTTCACTATGTTTGTTGTATTTGTCCCCAATTCTCATTACCCCTGTGTGAAAGACTGTCGTTGAACCTGTTTGCTATGTAGTTGATCTACTGTTTGTTTGATTCCTCAAATGATTGCACTGTTCTTGTTCAAACTATTTTACTACTGATCAACTCATATTTTATAAAACTTCTTCACTTAAATGAGTCATTTTAAATACTGTTTTTCATATCAAAACCTTTTCAAAACTATGTCAAGCACTCTCACTCTACTCTTAAGTCCCTAGGTTATGCCCCTCCAGTGTGTGACTGCCTTGGGATCCATTTGAGATCCCTCTGAACTTTGACACACTGGGGATGGCCCTTCCACATTGCACTTACTCAATTCTAATCATGAATGTCTGGGTGTGAGCACTGCCCGGGATCCTTGAGGTCCTTAGGGAACTGTGACACACCCGAACATGAGATTTGATATGAAACACTTGGCATTTGAGGTTATGGAGGCTTAGTATCCTCAGGATACATTTGGGCCAACTTTAGGCTCACTATAGTGTAATTTCTTCTCTTTTTTATGTAATTCATTCAGCCATTGGTTTTTAATAATTACTTGTAAACAGATATTGGGGATGTCTAGTGAAATAGGGAGGGTAGCTTACAATACTTATGATACTATTCGGTAGAAAGCATGCCTTAGGCTTTACTTTCTGTGTATTTGCATTAGAATCCATGCCCCCTAGGAATAACGTGTTCATACAAATCATGATAAGCATTGCATAAGATATCATGTTTCTAGGACTTCATATTTACTGCTTCATCATCTCACATGTTATTAATCCATGTTTCAACGATGTATCAGTCTATCACTTAGAGATCCTGCTCCTAGGATAACAAATAACCCCGACATAAAAATTGTTACTCTTGTGTGCATTTAGAAATCATGTTTTAATTCTGTGCATTTAGAAATCATGTCTTAATAACTCTGTCATTCTTATGTGCATTTAAATACCATGCTCTAGGATTCCATTTGCGCTTGTTTGAATACGCCCAATTTAACTAACTGATCCATGAAAAGGTATAAAACTGTCTCACATATAATTGTCATGATTTTAAATAAAAATGGTATAAATCTTTTCACTCTCAGATTTGTATCACCTAGAACAGCAAGTTATAGGTTAAATACTATTTAAATAACTTGTAACTGTTATGCACAGTCCCACGCCTAGGCAAGCCTTAGGTGATTAATCTTTATAAAACTTGAAAACTACTTTGATTGGGTTTACTGCTTAAAGACTTACAGGTTTAAAATCAGTAGGCAAACTGATTAGGACCCCGTCGTTAAGTTTATAAAAAAAACAATGGTGCATACTTATGTTCATTGATGTTCCCTTAGATATCCTGTCTTAGGACCCTCTTTCTAATAAAATTACTCTGTCTGTGTTTGAGACGTGTTGTTTGTGTGCATTATATGTGGAGGTAAACTTGCACCTCTTAACTACTTCCTTCACTTATCTGCTAGTCCTTTTTATTTTTTTCCTTGTCGCCTAGAATTTTTCCTTTTTTAAAACCTTAGGGGTCTGTCTAGAACTGCTCACATTTAGAGGTCATAAATTCCTCCAGGACCATAAGGGAGGGACAGGTAAGTGCACGCTTAGAGCTGGTTAAATGAAACTCGCTTAATAACCGCTAAGGGGTGGGATAATGGGTAGATAAGGATATGATGACATGTGCACTAATGCAACGTGTAACCCCTCATTGAGGAGTGATGACGAGGCATTGTACAGATGTGATCCTATACTATAAACAACTTAGGACCTCCCTTATCCTTTACATATGTGTGCTCGGACTGCTAATCTATTAAGACCTTCATTTTTTTACATATGTGTGCTTAGACTGTCTACTTGCTACTTGAATAATTCACGAAGCAAGTTTGGCTGGGACCCACAGCTGAGGACTTTAAGGGGTGCCTAACACCTTCCCCTTGAAATAATTTCAAGCCCTTACCCAATCTCTGGTTGCACAATTAGTGTTCTAAATGACCCATAGTAGGTGCCCTAACGCACCTAAATTCATTAGGTGGCGACTCTTCAAACTCATTATACCTCCTTTCCCAAAAGCAAACGAGTTTTCCCAATAATGTCAAAAACCCTGACTCATCCGAAAGGAGAGGAAAAAGGGGGTGCAACAGCATGGCGACTCTGTTGGGGATTTTAGGCTTTTACCATTACGAACCTCTTTGAGAATTTGTCTAGGTATGCTTTATGTTGTTAACACTTGTACCCTTTCCCCTTTCCCATTTCCCCTTTCCCCTTTATGTGCAATTAATTGTTTACTCTTCCAAGTATTTATCTCTCAAATTGAAACTGACATGTTCTTTTGTTTTCCTTTGTAACTGCTTTTCAATTATCATTGTTGCATTTATCGCTTTCATAATGTGCAAATACGTGAAAACTGTTTATTGCTTATTTATTGCTGCATAATCATGCTCAACATCATATTCCACTCGTGCCTATACAAATCCTATAGCAACGCTTGATAAGTTGTTGCCCTCTTCCATTTTATATCACCCCCTAAATTCGGAAAGGCTTATTTGCGGTAAAACCAGTCGATCAGAAGTGCAATCGATGGTTCCGTGCCTTCCCCCTCGAGTTGTCCGCTCGGGGGTACCAGTCTAAAACCCTATAGAAACCTTACTCATGTTATATTGTGCATGCATCATGGTCAAACCTAGCTGTGTTAATGTGTCATCCGCACAATAACCCTCTAAGACAAGACTTATCCAAGAGTCCACCGGGGTTTTAATAATCCCAACGGATACAATCACGTTATGTGCATTAATTTTGAGAACTAAATTCCTATATGCTAATTATAAGTGTATAAATAGTCGAATCCGGTGGAGAAAAAGGGCCTAACCACTTTTTGTCTTGCAGAAAACGAGGCACGACGTCCCTATATTCGGTATGGTCAGCAATATCCCAGCACTACTCCTAGACTGGTGAGAAGACCTTTCTTCCAGCGATAAGAAACATGTGAGAAAGCATCTGGGTAATTTACCTTCTCTCTTGGACATCCAACCAAACAACATGCTGATTGAGGCTGCGACTTTGTTTTGGGATAGTGACAGAGCCGTGCTCCATTTTGGGAACATCGAAATGATGCCGCTCTTAGAAGAGATAGGAGGACTAGCCACCTAAAAATCACAAGGGCAAAGGGTTTTTGAAAATGATGGGGTTGAAGAAGAATGATGAATTGGAATGTCTGAAACAATCTTACATACCTTTTGACTATTTGTATGAGAGGTACGGTCACAACAAATCATACCGTACTCATCATGACGAATTAGCCATTACATCTTTGGGTCACATTCACCGCAAAGTGTTTGTATTTATTGTATGCTTTTTGGGATTGATAGTCTTTCCGACGAAGAGAGAAAGAATTCACACCAGGCTAGCCATGGTCGCCAAGACTTTAATGGAGGCGGTCGACGAACAAACATTCACCATCGTCCCTATGATCTTGGCTGACATTTACCGAGCTTTACAACATTGTCAAAGAGGAGCTAAACATTTTGAGGGTTGCTACCGATTGATGAATTTATGGCTCCTTGAACACCTTCAAAAGGGCCAATATCACCAAGAGTTTCCGCGAAGGGTTTGGAATGACCACATCGCTTTCCATCACCCCAAGCGAATGACATACATTTCAGACAGATTTGCCCAGCCAGAAACTGCCAAGGAGTGGGAGGATTTCTTCAATAATCTGACCGTGGATCAGGTATAGTAGATGTTCGAGTGATTTCTGACGGACGGGTTCATTATTAGGTCCAAGGATGCACCACACCTAGTGTTGATTGGGTTGAGAGGTATATATCCTTATGTTCCTCTCCAAGTCATGAGGCAGGCATGTAGAAAAAAGGTAGTGCCAAGAGTTGATGAAATGGGTCACTTCCAAGCATATTTCCAAGATGATGACATCCCCTACTAATTCCAAGCTCAACACATGTGGCACTGCAAAATCATTATGGAGAAGATTACAATCAAACCAAACAGGTACCTTGCCAGATATACACCTTTCTACCCGGAATGGTTGAAGTACAACTGGGGCGGGATGGTGACACCGAGGCAACAGTATCATAGACAAAGATGCTGAGGCTCAGGTCAAGTACAACCCACTTTGCAAAAGGATATATGAGTCAGAGAATGAGTGCCGTGAAATACATGAGACCAACAAAAGGTTGATCGAGGAGTGGAAGGAAATGGTTGTCCTTTCCAACAAGAAGTTGGAATATTTGGAACGAGGTATAGTGGAGCTGGAAGGAGAAGTCGTCAAAAGAATCGAGGATTTCCAGAACGCTGAGGGGAACGAATGAGGACATTTGGCTAGAGCGTACCTGCTGCTGGGACTGCACGAGTTTGGGAACTTGTTCGATGGCATCAAGAATATCGAATCTGGGGAAGGTCCTTCTGGGACCAAGTAGTCTGGGTTTACCTTTCTTTCTTTCATAAATGTAATAAGGCCAAGTGCCACTAGTGGATTATTTTTATTATTCTTGTGTCATTTTTGGGATTTGTCCAATTTACAGTAATGAAATGAGGTATTTTGGCATCTAAGTTCTTCCAATCAACCTGTCGCTAGGCTTACCTCGAGCACAACGAGGTTCCCAAATTAAGACGCGCATTCCTGCAATATGTGTTTAAATACCGCAAATATTTTTATCATAATCCTCACCGACTTGTTACCTTTTGTTTTTATTTTATTTTTCTTTTGATTATTATCCTTCCCCAAAGGTTGGTTCGTGCATTCTGGCCTGATCAGCGTACATCACAAGATCCAGGGGCCCTCCACCTCCTAGTCCACCTAAAGGCAAAGGCAAAGGCAAAGGCAAGATGGAAGATTTGACTTATATCAGAAAGGAAAACTCAACATCAGCTGAACATACCGAAGCTTCAGACAGTAGGGGTACTCAGGCTCAGAATGATGTTGTGTCACAACTCGAGCAAAGGTTGCTGAAACTTCAAGGGGAGCTTGAACATGTTCAAAACTTGGAAAATTTGTCCTTCTCACTTAGTGTTCCGGATGTCAACCACCCAAAAACTCAAAATCCCATACCACCGCAAAATACACCCAACAAATAGAATCCTCCTGCAACTCACTACTATACAACTCCACCAAAAAACCAAACCATCCAACAACAACACCAACAAAATACATGCCACACTCCGAGAAACACCACACCAATCATTCCTGAAGCACAAAACTCCACCAATGATCTCTTCTATGACCAAGCACCAGGCCATCAGAATAACCCCATATACGTGGAGACTCTACCTCACTCCACCAAACCCATTTCATACACACAGAAGTCCAATGAGAAGGATATGCTTATCAGGAACTTGGCCGAAGAATTTAAGAAATTGACTAGCTGAGTTCAAAGCGGGGAAGGAGGTAAGGGAATTAAAGGGATGAACTACGAAGATCTCTGCATACAACCTGATGTGAAATTGCTGGAGGGTTACAAACCTCCCAAGTTCTAAATGTTTGACGGTACTGGTAATCCCAGGGTCCATCTGAAGACCTATTGTGACAAGCTGGTTGGAGTTGGAAGAGACGAAAAGATTCGGATGAAACTGTTCATGAGAAGCCTCACAGGGGATGCTTTGTCTTGGTACATCAGCCAGGACCCCAAGAAGTGGTTCAATTGGGTAAGTATGGCATCAGATTACATGGACCGATTCAGGTTCAATACGGAAAATGCACCAGATGGGTTTTACATCCAGAACCTTTAGAAGAAGCCCACTGAAACCTTTCGCGAGTATGCCACTCGTTGGAGGTCTGAAGCTGCCAAAGTCAGGCCTGCACTAGACGTGGAGAAAATGAACAAATGCTTCGTCAGGGCACATGACCGCAGTATTATGAGAGACCGATGTTGATTGAAAATCACAAATTCTCCGACATCATCAAGTTGGGCTAGAGATTTGAAGAAGGTATCAAGAGTGGAATGGTAACCAATTTTGAGGCACTACAAGCTACCAACAAAGCTTTGCAGTCTGGTGACATATCCAAGAAGAAAGACATAGGAGTGGTTATGGTTGCACAGGGACCCAAATCTCCATTGACATATCGAACCTCTCCCCTCACATACTAAGAACGTCCACCTACGTTCAACCAGCACCTCCGCCAACATATTAGCCGTCCCCTCCACCAACTTATCAACCCACTTCTCCCAAATATTACCAACCAGCCACTATTTATCACACCTACAACTCCCAACCTTCTCAGTATCGTCGCCTCCAGCTCGCCAAAATTTACCAAGACCTCGACCCAACTTTGACCGCAGGCCACCCAAGCAATACACTGCCATTACTGAGCCTATTGACCAGCTGTGTAAAAGGCTAAAAGCTGGTGGTTATGTCACTCCTATCCCTGTTGCGACCCAAAGGAATCAATATCAGTGGGTTAATCTAAACAAAACCTGTGCATACCACTCCAGCATAAATGGGCACACCATTGATGAATGTCGCTCGTTGAATGGTAAGATCTAGTCTTTGATTGATAACAAAGTCATCATGGCTAAGGAAACTGTGATGACCCAAAAGGTCATCTTATGTAAAGTAAACTATGATTGTGCTCCGAGGCCCCGAAAGACTCCGTTAATCTCACCTCGATGTGCGTGTGTAGCCCGGGCGTGTAGTCGGGAAGACTTTATGTGGAAACTTGATAAAGAGTTGAATTTATGATAATTAATTGAATAAAGTTGACTTTGGTCAATATTTTATGTAAACGGACCTGAACCCGTGATCTGGCGGTCTTGGAAGGTCTGTAGGAAAATACGAGACTTGGGGGTTTGCTCGGAATCGAATTCCGAGAACCCAAGTCCGAGAAATGAATTTTAAAAAAAATTATTTTGCTGAAAATAATAAAGGCTTATGAAAATGAACCTCGATGTGAAACCTGCGCTGTCGGGCTCGTATTATTGTTCTAGAGCCCGGGACAGGTTCAATATGTTTTATTTAAGTTATCTGTGAAATTTGGTAAGAAACGGACTTGATTTGACGGGTTTTGGATCAAAATGGGAAAATTTAGAGTTAATGAAGCTTTGAGGATTTTCATAGAATTTGAAATTTGGTTTGGAATGTGATTTTATGTTACCGAGGTCAGAATGCATTTCTGAGATCGGGAATAGTTCCGTTATGTCATTTATGACTTGTTTGCAAAATTTGAAATCATTCTGAGTAGTATAGGTCGGTTCGGCGCTGAAATGAATTCTAGAATCTTAAGTGCTTAAGCTTCATTCAATTTGGTTTTGGGGTTGAATTCTGAGTTTTGTTGTTGTTTTTCGCGTTCCGGAAGTTCGAGCGAGTCTGTATCATAAATACAGACTTGCCGGTGCTTTTAGACGGGGTCCCGAGGGGCTCGAGTGAGTTTTGGACCCCCGGGAGCTAAGTTCGAAAAACCAGATTTTTGCTTTCTGGTTTCCTTCTCTGTGATCGCAGTAGGTGGGTCGCGATCGCGAAGAAGGATTTGGGCTGGGCTGCTGATTGTTCTTCGCGATCGCAGCTTCCTCTTCGCGATCGCGGAAGGCCGGACTCCATGCCTTCGCGATCGCATCCCCATCCTCGTAATCGCATAGTGGCAAGCCAGGGCCGGGCACAATTATTCTTCGCGATCGCAGGACCTCTACCGCGATTGCAGAGGTCTGGCCAGTTGGCCTTTGCGATCGCAGGACCTCTGCCGCGATCGCAGAGGTCTGGCCAGTTGGCCTTCGCTATCGCAGGGCCATTGTCGCGATCACATTAAAGGAATCCCTGGGCAGTTTTATTAAATACGGGACTAAGCATATTTCCTCCATTTTCATCTTCCTCCTCAAGTTTTTAGAGAGCTCTTCAAGGAACCTTCCACCACTGTTATTGAGGTAAGTAAATTCCATGGTTTTACTAGTTTCAAACATTAATTCCTAGTTAAATTCCCTACTAAATTATCTAAAATCATAGAATTAGGTAGTAATTTTAGGGTTCTTGGGGATTTTGTGATTTTTCATTTTAGGCCATGAATTCAAGTAGAAACCACACCTTAATGATCCTTAGGCTATGGGAGAGTGATCCCTTCGAGAATTTCCGAATTTGAGCATGCGGGACCGGGGTTGGAATTGGAAATTCTTCAAGAATAACGATTTTATTGAATAGCTAAGATAACTTCCCACATTGTGCATGCATTGATTAAATTGCACCCCTTTTGGCTGGTTGCGAGTCCTCGGGTGTGGAGTTCGGAGTTTTGGGCGCAATTGTGGTCCGAGGGGTGGATTCGGCACGAGGTGAGTCTCATTTCTAACCTTGTAAGAGGGAATTGTCCCCATAGGTGATGTATATGTTGTGTGTAAATTGTTTGGGGGCTACGTACGTGCCAAGTGAAGAGAGTCCGTACGCAGCGACTATCATTGTTATGTCCGGGTAGTTAGGCCCACACCATGCCTTATATGCTTCCTCGTAATGCCTTAAATGCCTTATATGCTTCCTTGCAATGCTTTATATGATTCTTTGTGACGCCATCTGTACTATGAGATTATGTTCTGTATAGTATTGTTCTTCTGAGGCTTTATGGAAAATTGTTGAATGGAAAGGAAATTGTTATGGAAAGTAAGTATGTGTGATATATATATAGGATCGGGCCGTACGCCACGGCAGTGTTTAGAAGTATTTGTGATATATATGGGATCAGGCCGTACGCCACGGCAGTGTTGAGTAGTATTTGTGATAAATATGGGATCGGGTCGTACGCCACGTCAGTGTTGAGAAATATTTGTGATATATATGGGATCGGGCCGTACGCCACGACAGTGTTGGAAAGTATTTGTGATACATATGGGATCGGGTCGTATGCCACATCGAGGTTAGAAGGTGCCTTATGGGAGCGGGTCGTACCCCACGGCGGATCTAAGACTTGGTGATTATTGTTTCATTTCGGTGGTCTTACCCTTGAAAGTGCATTATTGCTTAATTCAGTAGTTGTTCGGATTTCCGCTCTTGATATGTACTTGTTGTTTATTCCCTGACATGCCTACTGTATTTCATTATATTCCATCATATGTTATTACTGATGGACCTTAGTGAGTATTGAGTCGACCTCTCGTCACTACTTCTTCGACCTTTGTATATTCCATTAGTATGCCCATGACACTCGTGACACTAGTTCCTGGCACACGTGCAGTGTATATATATATTTTGGGTTTTGGGTTGTATAGGCATACATATGCTTTATTTTGGCCATGTAGTGATATGCTTTTATTTTCGTATCAAGCTATCATCATGTTTAACTGTTTAAAATTGGGAAATATTGACTTGTTAATCAAATGGGAAGGGTAACACTTAGTGTAATTCATATTGGCTTGCCTAACCCCGTCGTTGGGCGCCAGCACGACCTGGATTAGGATTCTGGGTCGTGACAGAAACTACTTCCAATGTCCGCAATAATCCGCTCCCAGACCACAGGGGTGGAGGCATCAATGTGATAGAAATAGAGGAGAAATGGGACCCAGAAGGGTCGATCAAGTTGATCAAAGAAGGTGACGATCTCAAGAAGCCAGTAGTCACACTCAATCCCATCATAGTGCAGATTCAGCCATCAGGAGATATTGAGGTAACCACATCCGTTCTGTTCGAGTTTGAGGCAACACCCCCTGCAGACACGCCAACTGTAACGACCCGGTCTGTCATTACGTAGAACCTACATTAAAATCTCAGTTATTGACTTGTCATAGGTTGGTAATACTGTTATTGATGTGTTATAGTTGGTAGTCTTGAAAGCAAAATGGTTGTAGTGAGAGTTTAGCAACTTAGTCTTTAAAAATAGCCTTAAAGTTGGAAAAGTCAACTTCGAGTTGACTTATTGGTAAACGACCTCGGAATGCAGATTTTATGGCTCGGATAGCTTCGTTAGGTTATTTGGGACTTAGGAGTGTGTTCGGAATATTTTTTTGATGTACGGTGTAGAATTAGGCTTGAATTGGCGAAAGTTATGTTTTTGGTGATTTCCGGTCGGCAATGGAAAATAGGCTATCGGGGTCAGAATAGAATTCCGGAAGTTGGAACAGGTTCGTAATGTCACTTTGGATATGTCTGCAAAATTTCACATCAATCAGATTTGTTTTGGATAGTTTCGGCATCATTGGTGGATTTTAGAAATCTCAAAGTTCTTAGGCTTGAATCCAATGTGATTTTGGTGTTTTGATGTTAGTTTTGGTGTTCCGAGGGTGAAACTAAGTTTGAATGATCATACGTGATGTGTTGGTATATTTGGTTGGGGTCCCGAGGGGCTCAGGATCGATTTCGCATGGTTAACAGGCATTTTAGCCTTAGAAAGAAATGTTGTTTTTCTGGTTTTTATGCAGCATAGAAACCATCAATGCAATCTCGTAGGAGGAACTGCGATCGCGTAGGAGGAACCAAGGGGAGCAGGGAAATTACTCTCTGCGATGGCATGAAGTGGTCCGCGATCGCAGAGGTTTGGTCAGCTGGGCAGTGAGGTCGCGGGGAATCCCTGGCGATCGCGGAGTGTATTGGCATTGGAGGGACCCCAGGTCGTTTGTGCTATGTGATCACGGGCCTGGGGGGTGAGATCGCGAGGGGGCTTGGGGGTTGGTCGGTGCGAACGCGAACGATTGACCGCAATCGCGAAGGGGAAGGGGACTGGACAGTGCGAACGCGGGCTGATGACCGCGATCGTGGAGAATAAAAGCCTGGTCAATTAAATTAAAACCCTTCCGCGACCAATACCTATTTTTACACCATTTTTTAACGGGAAGAAGCTTTTGTGGTGCTTTTGAAGAGGGGAAATCAGTGTTCTTCATAGAGGTAAGTATTTTGGACCTTAAAACTCGATTATATGTGATTAAGGAACATAATCTCAGTGTTTAATTCATGAAAATCTGTAGAAACGTTGGTGTTAGGGCTTGAGAGTGCGATACCTTTAGGGGTCGATTTGAGGGGTCAAACGAACTCCGATTTTAGCGCTTTATGTGTACGGACTCGTGAGATGATGACGAACATTTTGGTATAACATTTGTCGAGTTCCGAGTCGCGGGCCCGGGGGTCGAGTTTTGACCGATTTCGGGTTTTGAGCTAAAATTGATATTTTTCAATTGGAATTCAGTCGTTAAGCAATATTTGATGATAAAGGTCTGATATTTATAGATTTGGAGCGCTCGAAGGTTGATACAAGAGGAAAGCGTATTGCAGAATAGTTTTCGGGCTAGTTTTAGGTAAGTAATGTCTTTAAATCCTGTCCAGAGGGTATGAAACCCCGGACCTTGCATCCTTTCACGGATTTTGGAATGTAATGATTTGGAAATTCGGAAATATATTCCTTTTTAGGAAACTATTAAGTTGGGAAATCGATTTTTAAGCCTATGCTTAATAGTATTGATATATTTTGATATGTCTTGGGTTGTAAGCCATGTTTGGAGCCTAATGTCGATCTGTTTACCCCTTGTGGGTTGTTTTGACTATTTTCCTCACTTGATATGTTATGATTTTCACTTAGTCTTTTCTTGATAATTGTTTTGACACTCAAAGTATTTTGATATTATTTCTTGAAAATGAAACATTGTTTTTGGGTCGAGAACCCGGCATATTTATGACCCGAGTGGCATGATGAGAATGTCTGACTGAGTGATGTTGCGGGCCTATATTATGAGGATGTTATGATATGAGAGAGGCAGATGGCCAATATTGTGAGTGATTTATGCCATGATGTGGCTTGTTATAGCGCTTGGGCTGTAGGAGCCCCTCCGGAGTCTGTACACACCCCCAGTTAGCGCAGGTACCTAATGAGTGATGTTGCCCGCGGGGCTGATACTGAGTGATTGTGAGGTTGCCTGATGGGCTAATACTGAGTGATTGTTGTTGATACCCAATTTTTCCTCAAAATTATTTTCACACTTGCATATTACCTTCAAAATCACTTTTCATAAGGAATGGTATTTTTCCATAATTTTTCATATTTTTATCAATTTATTTTCCTATTTATTTGGTATTTTATATTCGATAATTATTAATAAATTGTATAATAAATAATTTCAAAATGCTTCCCAGCTCAATATATCATTTTTAATCCTATTAGGATTTAATTATTTCATAAATTAACCAATTTGGCACTATTTAGCTATAATTACACAAATATTTGCAACCATGGCCCAATAATGCATTTATGCTATTTTTAATTCTATAATTGGTCATTTTTATATATTAATATTAGTTAATTACCTTAAATTTTGTTTACCTAGAATTAATTTCATTTTTATATAATTATTAGCTTTGTTATTAATTATTTACCTATTTTTATGGGTATTTAAAATCTAGTCACTTTTAATTTTGATTTCAACCCATTTACCCGGACCCTTTAACCCAATTACCTACCCAGCCCAAACCAATTTCCTACGCGGCCCAACCCGAACCAATCTGAGACGTTGATCAAATTAAATCAACGGCCCAGATCGTTATTACCTTAATTAACTTAGACTAACCCCCCGACCCCTCTCATTCTCACCAGTTCCTCATCTCTCTACTCTTTCTCTATCTCTATAAGTCTATTCTAAAGACTTCCTGTCTCTTTGGGCTCCAATGAACCTCTTCGCCTTCTCCGGTTGTCTCTTCGCCGGAGATTATGAAGCTCTCACCATCCTTCTGCCTCCTGTGGTTCCCTCACGCCGGTGTTTTCCATCTCTAAGGTCTTCAAGAGACCTGGGTTAATCCTCCTACCCCTTGGGCCTGTTCCTCTAACTATTTGCTCCGGCCATCTCCGGCTGTTCAAGCAAGGTCTGTGATCTTTTGAGCTTAAACCATCAACATTTGAGGTTTTTCTTATATTTCTAGGTTCTCTTTGAAACCCTAAATGCTTAAAAAACCCTGATTCTTTTAGATCTATGATAGATCTGTGTATATTTCAAGCTATTTCTTTGTTTTCCCCAAAGATTCTCATTGTTTTCCTTAAAAATGAATCTTCATCTTCAAGCTAGTGTTTCTTAACACCTTTCTCAAAAAGAACGATTCTTCTTCTGATTTTTAAGTACTTTCTACTATGTTTGAACGATTCTCTTATGCTTTTCTTGCTACTTGACTAATTATTCTAGAAGCCCTAATTCTTTGGTTATCTCTGACAATAGGTTGGATTAATTCGTGTTTGTATATGTTCCTCATGAATATCTGGTGCTTTCATGCATGCTCTATGTATTCTTGTGCTCCTTGCTCTAAGTTGTAGTTAGGGTTCTGATTCTCTACTGTTCCTCTAACTATTTGCTTAGGGTTTTCTTAATTTTGTTCAATATGTGTTATTTATCGTCTAAATAAGTCTGATTAGTTGTTTATTGACTATTTACGTAAGATTCTTTACTGATTTTATGTATCTCCCTCCGAACTGTGATATTTTCCTAGAATATGTGACTTTGTGTATTCTCCTTGTAATTATGTACTGATTCTTCAAATCCTTTCCTTATTTGTGAGATGCTTTCCTTAATTAGAACTGATCCGCTGTGATTTCAGTCTCATCCGTGATTCTTGCGACTGATTTCTTAAAATTTAATTGTATCTTACCTTATTTGTGTGTTTCAACATGCTGTCAAATAATCAGTACATATTTTCCTTATGTGAAAACTATGTATTTGGCCTGCTATGTACTTTACTACTTTTATTATAGTAACAACTAGTTCATGGTTGATTTTTTCCTTATGTGACATCAAGTATGACCGTTTGAACTAGGACTCCCTTTAATCCAGGTCTGTGATTGATTCTAATTGAATATGATTTCCATTGATTGATTAATCAGTACTTGTTACCTTATTTTCTACTCGTTTTGAAAAGCTATAAATACTTCACTCTTTCTTTAGACAAGACACAGTTCAAGCTCTCCCTCTCATACACAAACACACTCTGTTCTGAACATTTCTTTCTCTCTAGTTATTTACTTGCTACTCAGATGCCTAAAAGCCAAGACTGAGTAACACTACTACTCTACTTGCTCTGCTGTATCACTGCTCTATTTGCACTACTGCTATATTGGTCTACATTGTTCCATACATTGTTGCTTTCCTTATCTACACACTACTGCTCCGTTACTCTGCATTTACTTCATCATCTAACTGGTATGTTCTCAGTTTAACTTTAAGGTTTCCAAAACAACATGCTCCAGTCTGTGTTACAGTTCCTTTTATTTCTGTCATGTGTCTACTAATGGTTTTATTGCTTACCCTGCAATTAGGGCTTATTTATTAAACTGTCTATATGGTTATTCTCTAGTTCAGCATGTCTATATGTTCCATTAAAGCTTTTGCCATATCCCCTCACCCCAATACATGATAAGCATGTAGTTCTGAACATAGTATGTACTCTAACACCCCTCAACCTAATGCTATTTCAACCCTGACATGAATCCTTGTGAAGGATTATGCTTTGACAGTCTAAGTCTTGTAATAATCTTTTTTCTGAGGTCCACTTGTTTGCAAGCCTGTTCCTATGTGATTCATACTTGTCCCCCAATCCCTCATCTCCCTCCTTGTGGTTGTTGAACTTGTCTTAGTTGCTGTTATTGTTCTGTGTGTTATGTTAGAACAGGGTGGTTGTGCTATTGACTTACCCTTTTCAGACTATTTTCACTAAACCTCTCTTTTCTCAAAATTGTTTTAAAATCGTTCTTACTCAAACTCCCCAACACTATGAGCACTTTCACTATATTCTTAGACATTAGGTTGTGCCCCTCTTGTGTGAGTATTGCTTTGGGATCCTTGAGCTCCCTCTGAACTTTGACACACAAGAGCTGGTATTCCACACTGCACATGTTCCACTCTTTGTTACCAAGTCTGGGTGTGAGCATTGCCCGGGAGCCCTTGAGATCTTTAGGGAACTTTGACACACCCGGACTATGAAAAGGCTTTAAAACACCATATGGCAATGAGGTGTGGAGCATTTGGGCCTAAGTGAAGGCTCCCTATAGAATAACTTCTTATTTTCTCTTTGGTTATGTAATTCATAAATCCTGGCCTGTAATATATTGTAAAGAACTCATGGGGGCTGAATAGTGAAATGGGAGGGGTAACTATGCATGCTTAGTTATGACAAGGGTAGAAACCATGTTTAGGCTTTTATTTCTTATTTGCGCAATAGAGATCATGTGTAGGTTCACATCCATACATTAGAAATCATGTTCATTAAGTCCCATGCACACATTTTCAGCATGTTCATCCTTATATCACTTAGAAAATCCTGTATTAAAACATGTCAATAACTAGTACTTTACGTTACGTTATGCACTAACATGTACACTTAGATATCCTGCCTTGTGATAGATATAACGCTAATAAATAGGTCATTTTCACATCTTCTACATATTCTGAAAGCATTGAAATATTTATGCATTTACAATATCCTGTTTAGGTCCTGCATGTACATCACTCTGCATTTTCTGTGCATTAGATATCATGCCTTTAGGATTGCATTCATATCCTCTTAGGCATCTCTAACTTAAATACTGATAAAACAGACTCACCCAGTTGGTAATATTCCTGAGATCTGAACATCC
The DNA here is from genome assembly GCA_005239495.1 of Nicotiana undulata. Taxonomy (NCBI): domain Eukaryota; kingdom Viridiplantae; phylum Streptophyta; class Magnoliopsida; order Solanales; family Solanaceae; genus Nicotiana; species Nicotiana undulata. Next base: position 82,722 of record ML263631.1, read on the forward strand.
AGGACAACATGTTTAGTAATGCAACTCAAACAGTTTCCTCTAAGTAATTCTAATAACGGATACGTTGTCTCGTGCCTAGGCAAGCTTTAGGTGCTAAATTTGTTAAAACTGGAAATATACTTCTTTATATGTGTTTCTTCACTATCAACGGGTTTCAAAATCAGTAGGCAAAAACTTATTAGGATTCCCTCTCTAAATTATGCAACAAATCTGCTTCTCTATTGCATTCTGGACTCACCTAGATATCATGCTTTAGGATTCTGAAATTAATACCGCCCTTACATGTGTTTGAGTCGTGCTAATTATATGCATAATTTGTGGAAGTGAACTTGAGCCTCTTATATGCTCCTATGTGCTTCCCATTCATTGCAGTCCTAAGTGTTCTTGTTTGTCGCTTTAGAATCTTTACTTTTAAACCTGAGGGTCAGCCTAGTACCTCCCTTTAATATAGAAGTCCTAATCTCCTCCGGGACTGATAGGATGGGACGGGTAATAGCACGCAATAGAGTTCGTGACTAACACGCGCTTTAATTACCTTCACCGGGTGGGAATGGGTAGAATATGGATATTATGACTGATGCGCTAATACCACGTGTAGCCCCTCTTCGAGGAGTGTCTATCAGGTATTGCATTGATGTGATCCGTATTGTTTTAAACCTAGGATACCTTTCCCTTAAATGTTGTATTATAATTCTTTTCAAAAAAACCTGATAATTTTAAAACTTGCTTGCCTAATATATTTGAAATCCCCTCTTACTTGGGCCCTTTACTTGTTATTTGCTAATTGTACAAATTTACGAAAATTATTTGGCCGGTAACAACACTTGTGGATCCTGAGGGGTGCCTAACACCTTCCACTTGAGATAATTCAAGCCCTTACCCCAATCTCTGGTTAGTAACGTAGTCATGATTGTACCCCTTAGGTGCCCTAACGCACCGTTAAAATTGTTAGGCGGCGACTCTCCAAAATATGCAAACTCTCTTTCCTAAAAGGAAAGAGTTGCCTCTACCCAAATGTCCTGCACCCGGATCTCTCCGCGAGGGAAAAAAAAGGGGGCGTGACAGCATGGCGACTCTGTTGAGGATTATAGGCTTTTACCATTGCAAATTGTTTTGTGAATTTGTGCCTTTATTTGTTTAAATATTTGCACCCTTTCCTCTTCCCTGCTACGTGCAATTAGTTGTTTATTTCTTTCAAGTATTTATTTCAGAAAACGAAAGTGACATGTCTCTTTATTTTCTTTTGTAAACTGCTTTAAATCATAATTTTGCATTTACCGCTTTCCTTAACGTGCAAATACATGACAATCTATTTCAATGCTTATTATTTCATAATCATGCTCAACATTCATACTCTACTTGTGCCAAACAAATACTATAGCAACGCTTGATGAGTGGTTGCGCTCTTCCTGTATTATTATCTCCCTAAATTCGTAAAGGCTTATTTGCGATAAAACTAGTCGATCAGCGGTGCAGTCGATGGTTCCGTGCCTTCCCCCTTGAGTTGTTCGCTCAAGGGTACCAGTCTAAAACCCAAATACTTTATTGTATTGTTGCATGCATCATGGTCAAACCTAGTCAAGCTAAAGTGTCGTCCGCATGATAGCTTTTAAGATAGCATTATCTAAAGTCCACCGGGTTTCCCTAAACTCAAACGGACATCATCACGTTCTGTGCATTTATTTGGATAACTGGATGCTTTATGCTAATTGTTGATATTAAATAGTCAAGTCTTGTGGGGGTAATGGATTAACCTTATTTTGCCTTGCAGAAACATGAGGCACGAAGTCCCCATATTCGGCATGGTCTCCAATATCCGCCCAAGACTGTTGAGTTTGTGGGAGGACCTACATTCTAGCGACAAAGCTATCATCAGAAAACACCTGGGCAACCTACCATCTCTCCTGGAAATCCGGCCTAGCAAAATGATAATAGAGGCTGCTACTTTGTTTTGGGATTGTGAGAGGTCCGTGTTCCGCTTTGGGAATATTGAAATGACACCTTTGATAGAAGAGATAGGAGGGATGGCCAACATGGTGTGGGAAACTCTGGGGTTGCCGATGCCTGAGAACCGCACAGGAAAGGGTTTCCTTAAGATGATAGGTCTGAAAAAGCACGCAGAACTGGTATGCTTGAAGGAGTCGTACATTCCTTTTGACTATTTGTACGAAAGGTACGGCCACAACAAATCATATCGTACGTACCATGATGAGTTTTCTATCACCTCCCTAGGACATATCCATCGTCGAGTGTTCGTCTTCATGGTTTGATTTTTGGGGTTGATCGTGTTCCTGATGAAGAAGGAGAGAATCCATACCAGACGGGACATGGTAACTAAGACATTAATGGAAGGGATTGATGGGGAAAACATCAGCATCGTGCCCATGATCATTGCAGACATATATCGGGCCTTGGAAATATGTCAATGAGGAGAAAACCATTTCGAAGGTTGCAATTTATTACTTCAACTCTGGCTCATGGACCATCTCCAAAGAGGCGAATACCGATAAGACATTCATCGAATAATTTGGGATGACCACATCGCTTTCCATCACCCGAAGCGAATGAACTATATCCCTGACATGTTTGCTCAGCCTGAGAATGCCGAAGGATAGGTTGAGCTTTTTGGTAACTTGACCGAAGAACAGGTCCAATGGATGTTTTAGTGGTTTCCGACAGATGAATTCGTCATTCGATCTCGAGATGCATCATTTCTGATACTGATTGGTATTAGGGGGACATACCCTTACGTCCCTCTCCGAGTTATGAGGCAAGCAGGTAGGTACCTAGGGTCGAGAAAATGATCCATCTTCGAGAAGACTTTCAAAATGATGACAGTCCTCACAAGTGCCAAGCTCAGCACCACTGCAAGATTATACTTGAGAAAGACACCATCGAGCCAGACAGGTATCGTGCCGGTTGTACCCATTTCTATCTTGGTTGGTTAGAAGAGGATCTGAGTGGTCAAAGCAAGCCAGGGTACGTCCAAGTCCACAGGGTTATATATGAAATGGCTGAAGCGCAAGTCAAGTTCAACAAGTTGTGCAAAAGGATCCGTGAATGTGAGGATGACCACCACAAAATACATGAATCTAACAAGAAGCTGATCGAGGAGTGGAAAGACATGGCTATCAGTACCAATAAGAGGTTGGGATACTTGGAACGAGGTATAGTCAAGCTGGAGGAGAAATTCATCAAAAGGGTCGAAGATTGTCAAAGGGCTGAGGGAACTGAAGGAGGACATCTAGCTAGAGCATACCTGTTGCTGGGACTTCGCGAGCTGGGAATGCTGCTCGAGGGAAGCAGGAATGCCGAATCTGGGGAAGGTCCTTCTGGGACCAAGTAGATAGGAATGTCTTTGTCTTCTCTATTGATGTAATAAAGCCAATGACCATTAGTGCCTTTCATTTTTCGTTAATTTAGTGTCGTTTTGGGGTTTGTCTATTTTTCTTATCAATAAAATAAGGCATTAAGCATTCTAAGTTCTCCAAATCAACCTGTCGCTAGGCCTACCTAGGGCACAAAGAGGTTCTCAAATTAGGTCACGCTTTACATTCCCGCACTATGTGCTTAAATACAACAATACTTTTTCATGATTCTCACTAACTTGGCTACCCTTTTTATTTTGTTTCTTTTTCTTTATTATTCCCCTCCCCAAAGGTTAGTTTGTGCATCCTGGCATCATCAGCCTATCGCACAAGATCCAAGGGCCCTCCACCTACTCCTCCTCCTAGTCCTCCTAAAGGCAGAAACAAAGGCAAGAGTAAGATGGAAGAATCCAGCGGTATCATGAAGGAAAATATGGTTGAACAAATAGAGGCCGCTGACGATCGGGGTATTTAGGTCCTGAATGAAAACATGTCACAACTTGAACAGAAATTGCTGAAGTTCCAAGAAGGACTCGACCAGGTCCGGAATCTGGCTAACCTATCATTTTCCCTCAACGTCCCAGACGTCAACTTTCCAAATGCTCAAAACCCTACACCTCCACAGAATATCCCAAGGCAACAAAAACATCCTGCACCTTACGCCACTCCGCGAAAGAACCAAACTCTCCCAACACAATGCAATACTTGCCACACTTCAAACAACACTCTATTACTTATCCCAGAACCTCAGAACCCCACAAAGGACCATTTACACAATCCCATCTATGTGGAAACCATGACCCATTCCACTCCACCTATCCCATATCCATCTGAGTCTGATGAAAAGGACCTGCTCATCAAGAATCTGGCTGAGGGACTAAGGAAGCTGACCAGTCGAGTTCAAGGTGTTGAAGGAACCAAAAGAATCAAAGGGTTGAATTATGAAGACCTATGTATACAACCTGATGTCGAACTGCCCGAGGGATACAAACCTCCGAAGTTCAAAATGTTTGACGGTACTGGTGATCCGAGGGTCCATCTAAGGACTTATTGTGACAAGTTGGTTTGCGTGGGAAAGAATGAAAGGATCCGCATGAAGATGTTCATGAGGAGTTTGAAGGGAGATGCACTATCTTGGTACATCAGCCAAGACCCCAAGAAATTGTCCAACTGGGTAGGTATGGTAACTGACTTTATGGACAGGTTTAGATTCAATACAGAGAACGCACCAGATGTGTTCTATATCCAGAATATGAAGAAGAAACCCACGGAGACCTTTCGTGAGGATGCCACTCGCTGGAGGTCCGAAGCTGCTAAAGTAAGACCTACTATAGAAAAGGAGAAGATGAACAAGTTCTTTGTCTGGGCCCAGGACCCGCAGTATTATGAACGGTTAATGATGATTGAGAATCACAAATTCTCCGACATTATCAAATTAGGGGAGCGGATCGAAGAAGGTATTAAGAGTGGTATGGTCACGAATTTTGAAGCCTTGCAAGCTACAAACAAGGCTTTACAGTCCGGTGGTGTGCCTAAGAAAAGAGACGTGGGAGCTGTAATGGTTGCACAAAGAGCCAAATCCCCACTCAAATACCAAATCTATCTAACACCTCCACTCACATACCAGCCAACCCCGAATTACCAAGCACCCTCGCCTTCTTACAAAGCTGCACCACCTTCTTACCAAGCTCCATCACCCACATATCAACCTACTTCGCCCAGATACTCACAACACGCTCCTGTCTACCACACTTATAATTCCCAACCATCCCATTACCAATCACCCCCTGCACGCCAAAACTTCCATAGACCTCGTCCCAATTTTGATCGCCATCCTCCAAAGCAGTACACCGCCATAGCTGAACCCATTGACCAGATGTATGAGAAACTCAAAGCTGCTGGTTACGTCTCGCATATCCCTGCTGCAACCCTTGAGAACCCTTCTCAATGGGTTAACCCAAACAAATCATGTGCATACCATTCCGGCATGATCGGGCACACCATCGATGAATGTTGCTCTCTGAAAGACAAGATACAGGCTCTCATTGATCATAAGATTATTGTGGCGAAAGAATCCTCTCCAAACGTCTGCAACAATCCTCTACCAAACCATAAGGATGGAGGTATCCACATGATGGAAATAGAAAATGATTGGGATCCCGAGGGATCAGTCGGGTCGATCGTAGAAGGCGATGACCCAAAGAAATCATCAGTCACTCTCAACCCGATCATAGTCCAGATTCAACCATTTGGGGAAGCTGAGGTAAATATGTCCATACCTCCTGAGTTTGAAGCAGCTCCACCCGCAAATACACCAGTACTAATTGAGGTCGAGTTCATATCTATGGCAAATACACTCCGCACCATTTGAGGTCGCAGTCTTGTCACCCAAGGTACGTGTTCCATTTGAAGTAAGGATAGCCGCACCAATTACAGTGGCAATGTCAACCAAGCCACTCTTCTATACCGATGCTATCCCGTGGGATTATACAGCCGAGGTGAGAAGGAAAGGCAAGTTCAAAACTGAGGAAGTTATCGCAGCGCAGGGTATGACGAGAACTGGTAGGGTATACCCCTGATCATCTGGCTGAATCAAGCAAGCAGGCCACCAAAGTTCTCTACTGAAGGTATTGAGTGAAGCGTATGTACCAAACAACATCACTAGTTGGGAAATGGCCAATATAGTGGGCCAGGTGTTGGAAAGTCACAAGATCACCTTCCATGAAGACGAGTTACCACCTGAAGGATTGGGGCACAACAAAGCACTGCACATCACCGTGCAATGCGAAGATTATTTCATCACGAGAATCTTGATCGATGGAAGATCCAGTCTTAACATTTGCCCGTTGATAACGCTCAAGAAATTGGGTAAGGGCCTGCATGAGATAAAGGATGGAGAAATCAATGTAAAAGCTTTCGATGGATCTCAAAGGTCCACCATTTGTGAGATAAGCCTATGCCTGCAAATGGGACCAACCTGGTTCGAGGTTGATTTCAAGGTGATAGATGTGCCAGCATCCTACAATTTGTTATTGGGACGACCATTGATCCATGCTACTGGGGCCGTAGCATCAACACTACATCAGGCAGTGAAGTTTGAGTGGAACCACCAAGAGGTGATTATTCATGGTGACGGTAGCAACCCTATTTACAATCGCTAGACTATTCCGGTGATCGGAGGAAGAAGAAAGTTGGGTGGAGAAACTTACCACCACATTGAACGGGTCAATGCCATCGACTAGGATAAATGGTGGGATAGCAAGATCGAAAGTATACTCAATTGGAATGGGTACGAGCCTGGGAAAGGGTTCGGCAAGAATCTTTAAGGAATCTCCAAACCTATCAAGATCAAAAGCTATGGCACCACTTTCGGTCTGGGATACGACTACACTTGGAAAGAGTACAACGACTAGTCGCCACCTTGGCGCGATCCTTATTACACACTGGAGCAGCCGATACCACATCTGGAGCAGACCTTCCAACAGGCCAACATTATTTATGGGTCAGACGAAGAGGAAGCACTCGCCGCATTGAGGAACTTGTTCCTGGAGAACAGTGACATGGAATGTTGTGTTATTCTCGATGAGGAGGGGGAGGAAGGCCCTTCCATACGGACTGTAAGAAAGGGGACATATCTCAAGAACTGGACTATCAGGACAACCAAAGCCCGACGAGCCTCGGGGTAGCAAGGCTAAAACAAGTAGTGTTCACTGTCTTTTTTACTAAATGATTTTCTTTTCCCATTTTCAATTCCTGCAATAAGATATTCAATGTTCAAAACATTCATTCAATTTATCAAAAACACTTTTAAGTTTTATGAATCAATATTTATTAATGTTGTTTTTCTCTCACTACTTTATCTATACAACATTACTATTACTTGTCTCGATGAATCGATGATTGTGACATGCAATGAGACAACGCAGCAAACGGACATCGATTCAGAGGAAGATAATAGAAAAGCACAAGCAGTGGCACGAGAAGTTATCATTTGCCCTATTGGGATACCGCACCACAGTTCGCACATCAACCGGGGCAACACCCTATATGCTAGTTTACGGTACAGAGGCTGTTATTCCGGCTAAAGTTGAAATTCCTTCTCTAAGGATTATACAAGAGGCCGAGCTCAGCGACGCATAATGGGTAAAAAGTCGTTATGAAAAAATAGCCATCATAGACGGCAAGAGAATGAATGCAGTCTGTCATGGTCAACTATATCAGAACAGAATGACCAGAGCCTTCAACAAGAAAGTCAAGCCAAGATTGAGTAACACTACTACTGCTCTATTGGTCTATATTGTTCCATACATTGTCAATCTCCTTCTCTGCAAACTACTGCTCCGTTACTTTACAATTACTTCATCATCTAACTGGTATGTTCTCAGTTTAACTTTAAGGTTTCCAAAGCAACATGCTCCAGTCTATGTTACAGTTCCTTTTATTCCTGTCATGTGTCTACTTATGGTTTTATTGCTTACCCTGCAATTAGCATGCTTATTTATTAAACTGTCTATATGGTTATTCTCTAGTTCAGCATGTCTGTATGTTCCATTAAAGCTGCTGCCATATCCTCTCACCCCAATACATGATAAACATGTAGTTCTGAACATAGTATGTACTCTATCACCCCTCAACCTGATGCTATTTCAATCCTGACATGAATCCTTGTGAAGGATTATGCTATGACAGTCTAAGTCTTGTAATACTCTTTTTTCTGAGGTCCACTTGTTTGCAAGCCTGTTCCTATGTGCTCCAAACTTGTCCCCCAATCCCTCATCTCCTTTCTTGTGGTTGCTGAACTTGTCTTAGTTCCTGTTATTGTTTTATGTGTGATGTTTGAATAGGGTGTTTGTGCTATTGCCTTACCCTTTTCAGACTATTTTCACTAAACCTCTCTTTCCTCAAAATTGTTTTAAAACCGTTCTTACTCAAACTCCCCAACACTATGAGCATTTTCACTATATTCTTAGACATTAGGTTTTGCCCCACTTGTGTGAGCATTGCTTTGGGACCCTTGAGCTCCCTCTGAACTTTGACACACAAGAGCTGGTATTTCCACACTGCACATGTTCCACTCTTGGTTACCAAGTCTAGGTGTGAGCATTTCCCGAGAACTTTGACACACCCAGACTGTGAAAAGACTTCAAAACATCATATGGCAATCAGGTGTGGAGGATTTGGGCCTAAGTGAAGGCTCCCTATAGAATAACTTCTTATTTTCTCTTTGGTTATGTAATTCATAGTTCCTGGCTTGTAATAATTTGTAAACAACTCATGGGGGCTGGATAGTGAAATGGGAGGGGTAACTATGCATGCTTAGTTATTACAAGGGTAGAAACCATGTTTAGTCTTTTATTTCTTATCTGCGCAATAGATATCATGTGTAGTTTCAAATCCATGCATTAGAAATCTTGTTCCTTAGGTCCCATGCACACTGTTTCAGTATGTTCATCCGTATATCACTTAGAAAATCCTATGTTAAAACATGTCAATATCGAATACTTTACGTTACGTTATGCACTGACATGTACACTTAGATATCCTGCCTTAGGATAGATACAACGCTAAGAAATAGGTCATTTTCACATCTTCTACATATTCTGAAAGCATTGAAATATTTATGCATTTACAATATCCTTTTTAGGTCTTCCATGTACATCACTCTGCATTTTCTGTGCATTAGATATCATGCCTTTAGGATTGCATTCATATCCGCTTAGGCAACTCTAGCTCAATTACTGATAAAACAGACTCGCATAGTTGGTAATATTTCTGAGATCTGAACATCTAGGACAACATTTTTGGTAATGCAACTCAAACAGTTTCCTCTAAGTAATTCTAATAAAGGATTCTCACGCCTAGGTAAGCCTTAGGTGCTAAATTTGTTAAAACTAGAAATATACTTCTTTATATGTGTTGCTTAACTATCAACGGGTTTAAAAATCAGTAGGCAAAAACTGATTATGATTCCCTCTCTGAATTATGCAACAAATCTGCTTCTCTATTACATTCTGGACTCACCTAGATATCATGCTTTAGGATTCTGAAATTAATACCGCCCTTACATGTGTTTGAGTCGTGCTAATTATATGCATAATCTGTGGAGGTGAACTTGAGCCTCTTATATGCTCCTATGTGCTTCTCATTCATTGCAATCCTAAGTGTTCTTGTTTGTCGCTTTAGAATCTTTACCTTTAAACCTGAGGGTCAGCTTAGTACCTCCCTTTTAGGATAGCAGTCCTAATCTCCTCCGGGACTGATAGGATGGGACGGGTAATAGCACGCAATTCGTGACTAACACGCGCTTTAATTACCTGCACGAGGTGGGAAAGGGTAGAATATGAATATGATGACCGGTGCGCTAATACCACGTGTAGCCCCTCTTCGAGGAGTGTCTATCGGGTATTGTATTGATGTGATCCGTGTTATTTTAAACCTAGGAATACCTTTCCCTTAAATGTTATATTATAATTCTTTTCAAAAACTTGATAATTTTAACACTTGGTTGCTTAATATATTTGAAATCCCCTCTTACTTGAGCCATTTACTTGTTATTTGCTAACTGTACAAATTCACGAAATCATTTGGCCGGGAACCACACTTGTAAATCATGAGGGGTGCCTAACACCTTCCCCTTGGGATAATTTCAATCCCTTACCCTATCTCTGGTTAGCAACGTAGTTTATAAATGAAACCCTTAGGTTCCCTAACGCACCATTAAAAACGTTAGGTGGCGACTCTCAAAATATGCAAACTCCCTTTCCCAAAAGGAAAGAGGTGCCTCTACCCAAATGTCCTACACCCGGATCTCTTCGCGAGGGGAGAAAAAGGGGGGCGCGACAATTGTGAGGTTGCCCTATGGGCTAAATTGAGTGACTGTGAGGTTTCCTGATGGGCTGATACTGAGGGAAATTGTTACGAGAAATGATTATGGCCTGAGGGGTATATTTATGATGATTTTACAGAGTTTTTTAACTATGATTCACTTCGTTTTCAAACTGATTTTTAGTAAGAGTTTTACCGAGATATAATGAAATCATACTTGTTTCAAAGGATTTATGGAAATTGGTTTTCGAACTTATGTATTTGATGAATACTTTATGGTGACTTGGTGTTTTTACTGTTTTTGTGAATTGGTGTATCTGTGTTGTGTGTTTCGTATTTCTCAGACTGTGATTTATTTTCATTACTACTGAGTTGGCGTACTCATCATTACTCTATGTTTCTCTGTGCACAGATCCAGGTACCGGCTCGGAGCAGTAGTTGTCTCTGTTCGTTAGCAACAGTTTTACGGTATTTAGAGGTAGTTGTCCAGCGTCCACAGCTTCTCCATTTCCCTTCCTTATTCAGTTTTAGCATTTCATTCCTATACTTTATTTAAGACACTAGTAGAGTTAGTTTTATTTCGTAGATGCTCGTGACAATGTTGACTCCAGTCTTGGGAGGTTTTGTTTAGAGTTGTTTAGACTATTATTAGGGCGCTAAGACTTAAAGAATTTATTTCATGCTATGTTTGATGCTTATTATTGAATTATTATAATTGAACGAATGGGTAGTTATGTGATGGTTGGCTAGCCTAATTCCACGATAGGCGCCATCACGACCTATTAGGATTTGGGATCGTGACACCAACACCATTCGAGGTTGAAACAGCACCACCTGTAGTGACTCTTATCCCATTTGAAGTGAAAGTAGTCGCACCCATCACAGTGGCAGTGTCGACTACGCCATTTTCAGTACTAATGTTGTACCCTCGGATTACGTAGCTGAGGCAAGAAGGAAAGGAAAGGTCAAAATAGAAGAAGTTGTTGCTGCACAGGGGATGACCAGGACTGGCAGAGTATATACACCTGAACACCTAGTAGTGTCTAGAAAACAAGCTTCAAACAGACCGCCCGTAATCGAAACAGGCCCAAATGATCTTAGGAGCAAGGTGCAAGCCAAGGAATACTCAGTCATAGATTAACTTAACAAAACTCCAGCCCAGATATCCATCATATCACTGCTACAGAATTCGGAGGCGCATAGAAATGCTCTGATGAAAGTGCTGTATGAAGCCTATGTGCCTAATAACATCACCAGTGGAGAAAAGGCCAACATGGTAGGGAAGGTACTGGAAAGTAACAAAATTACTCTCCACGAGGACGAGCTGCCGCCTGAAAGGTTAAGTCACAACAAGGCACTGCACATTACTGTGGAATGTGAAGACTACTTCATTACTAGGGTATTGATCGATGGAGGATCCAGCCTTAACATTTGCCCATTGACAACACTCAAGAGATTGGGTAAGGGATTGTACGAGATACGAGTGGGATCTATGTATGTGAAGGCTTTCGACGGTTCTTAGAGATCAACCATTGGAGAAATCCGTCTATGGCTGCAAATGTGACATACATGGTTTGAGGTTGAATTTAAGGTGATAGATATATCCGCGTCCTATAATCTGTTATTAGGACGACCATGGATACAGGTCGCTGGGGTTGTGGAATCAACCTTGCATCAAGCGGTAAAGTTTTCATGGAATCATCAGGAGGTAATTATCCATGGAGATGGGAGCAACCTTATCTACAACCTCCAGACCATCCTAGTAGTTGACGGAAGAAGAACGCTGGGTGGAGAAACCTATCACCACATCGAGAGGGTCAACGCAATAGACAAGGATTCGTGGTGGAGTAGCAAGATTGAAAGCATACAGAATTGGAGCGGATACGAGCCTGGCAAGGGTCTCGATAAGAATCTATAGGGCATTTCAAAGCCGTTACAGTTGAAGCGCCACAACACTACCTTTGGCCTGGGTTACAAGTACACTTGGCAAGAATACGACGACTGGTCGCCACCATGGCGCGGTCCTTACTACCCATTGGAGCAACCCATACCGCACTTGGAGCAGACCTTCCAGCAAGCCGACGTCATATGGGGATCAGAGGAGGAGGAAGCGTTAGCGGCCTTGAAGAATCTATTTCTAGTAAACGATAATATGGACTGTTGTTTCATTGTTGAGGAGGAGGAGGAGGAAGGCCCTACCATCCAAGTTGTGAGCGAGGGATCATTCCTCAGGAATTGGACTGTCAGGCCATCCAAGGCCAGACGAGTCTCGGGGTAGCAAGGCTAAACAAGAACTAATTATTCTTTATAATTATTTCTTTTTCGCATTTTTGTTTTAAATAAAATCTCCAGTCTTCCAAAAACGTCTGCTTAAATTATTGAATATCGCTCTATGTTTCAATGAATCAAAATTTGTTATCATTTTTTCTCTCATACTTTTATCTGTACATCATTACTATTTCATGTCTTGATGAACCAATGACTGTGACATGCAATGAGACAACGCAACAAAAGGATAGTGATTCGGAAGAAGAAGATATCATACCTGAAGATATTGTTAGAGCGGTAGATGACTTTGAGAATAAGCCTAAATCCAATTTGGATGAAACAGAAGTAATCAACTTGGGAGACTCAAAGACTGTCAAAAAAACTCGCATCAGCATCCACTTGTCGCCGTCAGAGAAGAAGAGTACACAGAATTCTTGAAAGAATATGAAGATATATTTGCATGGTCATACGATGATATGACTAGACTAAGTACATCCATTGTGGCTCACAAATTGCCCACCAATCCAATGTTCCCGCCAGTGAAGTAGAAGCTCCGAAAATTCAAACCTGATATGAGTATGAAAATCAAATAGGAAGTTACTAAACAAATCAACGCCAAGGTCCTCAGAGTGGTTGAATACCCGACATGGTTAGCCAACATAGTGTCAGTTCCAAATAAGGATGGAAAGGTCAGGGTTTGTGCCGATTACCGGGAACTCAACCTAGCCAGTCCAAAGGATGATTTCCCTCTTCCAAATATACACATCCTAACCGACAATTGTGCCAAACATAAACTCTAGACATTTGTGGATTTCTTCACCGGTTACCATCATATTTGGATAGACGTGGAAGACGCTGAGAAAACGGCCTTCATTATTCCGTGGGGAGTATACTGCTACAAAATGATGCCATTCAGCCTAAAGAATGCAGGGCCCACTTACATGAGGGTCATGACTACTATCTTCCATGACATGATACATAAAGAGATCGAGGTGTATGTGGACGACGTCATCATCAAATCCAAGAAAGCCATAGACTATATGGAAAATTTGAGGAAGTTCTTCATCAGATTGCAGAGATATAACCTAAAACTAAATCCCGCAAAATATGCATTCGGGGTTCCTACCGGAAAGTTGCTTGGGTTCATCCTCAACCGCCGAGGGATATAATTGGATCCATCAAAAGTCAAAGCCATCCAAGAGATGCCACCACAAAGGAATAACAAGGAAGTAATGTGTTTTATAGGAAGGCTAAATTACATCAGCCGGTTCATAGCCCAATCCACAGTTATATGTGAACCAATCTTCAAGATGTTAAAGGAAGACACTACAACCAAATGGACCGAGGATTGTCAAAAAGCCTTTGACGGAATCAAGGAGTACCTATCGACGCCACCAGTTTTGGTACCGCTAGAACCAGGTAGACCCTTGCTACTCTACCTCGCAGTACTAGATGGATCCTTATATCAAGGATGGATCCCTTGAAATATATCTTTCGGAAACCCATGCCCACTGGAAAGTTGGCTAAGTGGCAAATCCTGCTGAGTGAGTTCGACATCGTCTATGTGACTCAGAAAGCGGTCAAGGGACAGGCATTGGCAGATCATCTTGCTGAGAACCTTGTTGGAGGAGAATACGAACCCCTAAAAATGTATTTTCCTGATAAGGAAGTATTTTTCATAGGAGAAGATATTGTTGAATTCTATGACGGTTGGAGGATGTTCTTCGACGGAGCGACATATTTCAAAGGAGTCGGCATTGGAGTAGTCTTGGTATCGAAAATTGGCCAACATTATCCGGTATCTGCTAAACTCAAATTCCCCTGCACTAACAATATGGCAGAGTATGAAGCCTGCATACTAGGCCTCAACCTGGCCATCGACATGAATATTTAGAAGTTGTTGGTAATTGGTGACTCATATTTACTTATACACCAAGTCCAAGGATAATGGGCTACCAAGAATTCCAAGATACTGCCGTATTTGCACCATGTGCAGGAATTGAGAAAGAGGTTCACAAAGACAAAATTTTGGCACGTCCCCAGAATTCAGAACGAGTTTGCCGATGTACTGGCCACTCTATCATCCATGATACAGCATCCAGTTAAGAACTTCACTGATCCTATTCATGTAAAACTCCATAGCCAACCGGCATATTGTGACCATGTTGAAGAATAAGCATATGGGAAACCTTGGTTCCACGACATCAAGGAATACTTGGCAAAGGGAGAGTACCCGGAGCATGCCAATCATACCCAGAAACGTACGCTTCGGAGGTTGTCCAATAGTTTCTTTCACAGCGGAGGAACCTTATATAGAAGAACTCCTAATTTGGGATTACTGAGATGTGTCGATGCAAAGGAAGCCTCCATATGAATGGCTTTGTCTTGGTAAAGAAGATACTCAAAGCCGGTTATTTCTTGATGACCATGGAAACGGACTACATCCAGTATGTTCGAAAATGCTACCAATGTCAAGTACATGCAGATATGAAAAAGGTACCCCTTAACGAGCTCAATGCAACAAGCTCACCATGGCCATTAGCCGCCTGGGGAATGGATGTCATTGAACCAATCGAGCCTACCGCCTCAAACGGACACAAGTTCATCTTGGAAGCTATTGATTATTTCACCAAATGGGTCGAAGCAGCATCTTACAACGCAGTGACTATGAAAGTCGTGGTAGACTTCGTCCATGTCTGTATTGTTTGTCGATTCAGAGTTCAAGAGTCAATCATCACCGACAACAACTCTAACCTCAAAAGTGATCTGATGAAAGCCCTGTGTGAGACTTTCAAAATCAAGCACGGGAATTCTACAGCCTATAGGCCTCAAATGAATAGATATGTAGAAGTCGCGAACAAGAACATCAAGAATATATTGAGGAAGATCGTAGAAAATCACAAACAGTGGCACGAAAATTTATCATTTGCCTTATTGGGATACCGCACCACAGTCCGCACATCAACCGGGGGAACTCCCTACTTGCTGGTTTATGGTACGGAAGCTGTTATTCCTACTGAAGTGGAGATTCCTTCCTTGAGAATTATACAGGAAGTTGAGCTTAGTGATGCATAATAGATAAGGAGTCGTTTTGAGCAGCTAGACCTCATAGACGGAAAAAGGATAAATGCAATATGTCATGGACAACTTTATCAGAACAGAATGTCCAGAGCCTTAAACAAAAGAGTCAAGCCAAGACAGTTCACGCCGGGGCATCTGATATTAAAGAAGATCTTTCCACATCAAGATAAAGCCAAAGGGAAATTCTCTCCCAACTGGCAAGGACCATACATGGTTCACTGAGTATTGACAAGAAGAGCTTATACTTGCAGAAATGGACGGAGAAGTCTTGCCAAAGCTGATCAATTCAGATGTAGTCAAGCGATACTATGTGTAACTCCTTACGCTTCTCTCAAATGATTTAAATTGAACTACATTCAACCTGATTCCCGTTTAAGAGGGGATACGTAGGCAGCCCTGTGGGTTCGGTTATAATTCAATAAAAATCTCATTTTCCCTCGCAATGGGAAACTCGGGCAGAATTTTGACGAAGACCCTCAAAATTCCAAAACAAGTTTAGCTGATCGCAGCATGTACAATAGTCATAGATGCCAACTCATCTAACTAGGGCAGAATTTTGAGGAGGACCCTCAAAATTCCATAGCGAGAGAGGTTGCAATGTCTCGGATCTTGTCACGCTCGTCGGTTTATCTGAAACGTTTTTCAAAATATTTTTTTTTTACTATGCATGTTTGCTTGTAAGGTAACTCTGTTTAGCCAAGCGCTACCTCAATGATATGAACAGGAGAATCAGACCAAGCAAAGCAAGATAAGCAAAGGCGACGGGGAAACGAATCAACCTCCCCCATCTACAGAACTCACAATTTTTCTTTGGATGAAGGAACAAAGAATAAACATGTTTCGAAGTCACAATTCTCAATACAATTGCAGTTGCCGAAATTTGTTATCAGCACAACGAATGAATATGCCTCGTAGCCACATTTCTCATAACAATCGCGATACCAAAATCTTCTACCAGCTAAGAAATCCCGCTACTATCCGCTCTTTATCTCTCCTGCATAAGGTTAATATCTGCCTTCCTCTACCTAAGGATAATCCATGCCTTCGTCTGCATGAGACTAAGTTCTATCTCCATACCTGCATGAGACTAAGCTCTGTCTCCATCTTGCATGAGGTTAAAATCTACCTTCACATATGCATAAGGCTAATTTCTGCCTTCCTCTGCATAAGGCTAATCTCTACCTTCCTCTGCATAAGGCTAATCTCTACCTCCCTCTCCATAAGGCTAATTTCTGCCTTCCTCTGCATAAGGCTAATTTCTGCCTTCGTCTGCATAAGGCTAAACGATGCCTTCCCCCTACATGAGACTAAGCTCTGTCTCCATCTCGCATGTGGTTAAGCTCTACCTCCACATCTGCATAAGGCTAATCTCTGCCTTCCTTTGCATAAGACTAAGCTTTATCTCCACACCTGCATGAGGCTAAGCCCTTCCTCTAATTTATATTCTTTCGTCCAGACTAAGTGTTGTCTCTCCTTTGCTTTCTTTCGGGCTAAGCTTTGCCCTCCGCTTCACAAAACTAAGCTCTGTCTTGTTGACATCATATTATTTCTTTTCATGGGCTGAAATATCGCCAACTTGTCCAAAGGCACCATAGTCTAAAGGCATCATCCTCATAGCAGGAAGACATCATGTCATTGACTGAGGATCTCTCTCAATTTGCATATCATTATTCAAGGGTGTCATGGTTCGGAGACACCATCTTCATGGACGAAGAACATCATTTCATGGCCTGCGAATCTCTCATTAATCAACTCATGGCCCAGGACGTCATCCTCAACCGTCCAAAGATAACTCTCATGGTCCAAAAGGAACCTACATCATGTTTAAATTTTCGCACAAATATATGCTCATATTATCTTTATTTACGTGTGACACGGCAAGAAACTGCTATCCCAACAGGAGCGATCCCGCTCCAGTCCCCTCAACTGTATCAGACTTGACCTCTCTCTTGAACCATTCATTCACCTATCCCCAGATGTTGCGTATGTTCTTGTGATGACTTCACCGGTATACTTCACTGATGAATCCACAACTACACGCGAGCTGATTCCTATAAAACCAGGGATATGTAGGCAATTCAGAAGCCAGAGTGCGGCCTAAGACCCTCAAATCGCTTCTCTCGGTCAAAATTGGCCATCATGTCTTTACCCGACAACTCTTTCATCCTTTCCGGGTAAATAGGGGAAGCCGTTGATACCCAATTTTTCCTAAAAATATTTTAGATTGCATGTATACCTTCATTTTTCCATAATTTTTTCTACATTTATTATAAATTTGTCCAGCATTTTATTTTCAATAAATAATTGTAAAATTGCATCACATATGATTTCAAAGATTTATCTTGATTTAGTTTATTATTTATGGTCCTATTAAGTCAGAATTATTCCATAAATAGCCAAATTGGCACCGTTTGGCTATAATTGCAATAACTTTGCAATTATAGCCTATGCATATAATTTTTGTACTATTTTTACTATAAATTAGTCTTTTGTACTTTAAGCACTAAATAATCATTTTAAAAATATTTCTATGCATAAAATTTATTTTTATAATTAGTAACTATTTCGTAAATAATTTTTAACTAATTTATCTTGGGTATTTTACAAATGACCCCATTTATTTCAATTACAGCCTAAATATAACCAGCCCAAACACCTAATTACATTGGCCCAAAGCCCCAGGCCCAAAATCCTAATACTACCCGACCCAATTCCGCTCGAATCCTAGCTGGTGATCATTTTTGATCAACGGTCCAGGTTAATTCTTAGCTTAATTAACCTAAGACTCCCCCCCCCCCCCCC